>LUCG01261533.1:0-11938 GCA_001633085.1 Carthamus tinctorius | reverse complement strand
CACTTCCGGTTCCCGGTTGAACCGGTCGAACCGGCCGGTCCGGTCCGGTTTTCAAAACCATGCCAAAATATGAATAAAGCAAAACTGATTTCATTTTTTTTGAACGACAAGCTAACACGCACACCCACACACACGTTCTCGTGGTATCTCGACTAATCCCCTTCGACCATGGCCCAGCCAAATTAAGGGTACTACTATGTGGCAGACCACAGATCTGGATATCGCCTCATGCTCACCATAAGGTTCTAAGTTCTAACCCGGGTAATCGGGGATACCATCCACTAACCCTCCAATCGATGTTACCTTACCACCGGGCTAAACATGATTTGATAAACTGATTTCGTTTTAATACAATTGATCTTTTCTACAACTTATATAATATAGAATTGATTTCTTCTAAACCTTGTTTTGCGAACCTTAGCTTTGGAACACATTATGATCCTATAAACAAATGTTGTTACCGTTGTGAAACTCACATGGATTATTATTTTGCATTTGACATATGTTTTTAGTTGAATCACATTGAAATTATTAAATAAATAGTTTGAGTATGTGTTGGAAGTTTCTAACTTCTAGAGCATGATGCCATTCATACATAGTTTAATCATTATAATTAGCTTAGTTGATATCTATCTTTGGTTTAATTCACTCCTTAGGGTTCTATAATAATTTCAATAGATTTTTTATAATTTTTTTAAAATAAAAAATCAAATATTAAAATTACATTTCATTTTAAAAATATGTATTTTAGAGAAATTGTTAAAGATGTTCTATTTCTTTAAAACTTTTTTTTTCTTATCTCCATAGTTTTTTTTTAGAGAATCTAGCTTCATTGCATCACTTATATTATTAGCATATATAATGCATCTATTATTCTAATAAACTTTTTAAAATTTTTAAACAGTTATATACTATTGGTGGAAGATATTAAAATAATCTCTCTCTCTCTCTCTCTCTCCATTTAGAAAATTTAGAGAATTTTTTATATTTAAAGATTTCTCCAAGCTTTTCTATTTTAGAAAATGAGATACCAAAGTTGTTGGATCATTTTAGCAAACAAAACTCCATTTTTTTTATATTTTAGCAAAACTTTTAAAGATGCTCCTATAGAACTAGTCAAGTTGTACATAAGTGTGTTCCGTTCAGCAATCTCAATTGCAGTTGCATTGACTTTTTCAATTAAAATGAAGATTACTCCTATGAATATCATAATCGAGTCATTCTATGCACTAAAAACATAAAATACAGACTGTAATGTTGATATGTGTGTTCTAATTAGCCTTCCCCATTAAAATCTATGCTTCAAAAGTGTTATCACTCTTCCCTTTGATTAGAAAGGTCAAAGGGTTGGAGGAGGGGCGATTTTGATGTGGAAAACCAAATTAGTTGCTGGTTTCATCTTTTGTTAAAAAAAACGAAATTAGTTAAGACCGTCCCCAAATATTATAACTTTTATGAAATGGAGTATTTAAAATCAAAATCTTTAGAAAGATTTAAATACAAACTCTATAGATATTCTACTTTAACAATTTCAACATTAATACATTATCAAAAATATTGTATAAATTCCTCATCCCAAAACACTTAAAAAGATTTTTTAATAAAAAGCTATAAAACATTCAACTTCATTAGGAAAACAACTAAAATAATCTCTCCATTTCTTAAAAGAATATCTAAATTTGAAAATTTATACCTTTTCTGTTTTGTTTTTTTTATCCTTTTTTTAATCATACATTTTTACATTAACTGTTAGAGAGCAAAACAAAAAAGAATTCTAAAATCTCAACTTTAACATAACTATTAAAAATACTATTAAGATAATTTTTTCACACTACTAAAGGAATAAAATAAATAACAATAATATCTCAGTTGATCAAATGATGAGATAAGCTGGAAAAGATATAAAGTTGGAAAAAGATATTCCAGCTAATGCTCAAGAAAAAATCACCAAGAAACAACTTTAAACAAATTAAAAATCAATATCAAAAAAGGAACATTTAGAAGACAAAGACAAAAGCATTCTGCAGCAATCCACTTCTATATATTGTATAAAAATTTCAAACTTACTTCACTTTTCTTGGTCCAAAAGTCCAACAATGCACATAGTAAAGTAAAGCAATGAAATTGCAAACCCAAACAGACAAATCCCCAAAAAGAATCCCATGTAGAAAAGATTCCTCAAATCCCCAAATATAAATATTTAAATATAAATCCATGAATAAAATAAAAAATGTAATAACTGTGCTTCTTTTTTTTGCCCCACCAAAAATGAAAACCCAAGACCCCTTTTTTGCCTTTTCCTCTTTTTTGCTTCTGGTTCAGTATTTGATGGATTGGATGGATGGATGGATTGATTCAGCTAGCTCTTAATCATTCAGAGCTCACCTTGGTCTTGCTTCTGTACAGGACCTTCTTCTTCTTGGAGGTTTGGTTGTCAAAGGTCAGGACCACTTTGCCGGGCTCACCGCATTTGAAGGAACCGCAAATCACGGGCTCATCGGTCGTGGCTGCAATCTTTCTCGACTTTTGGATGATGACGGTGTAACCCTCTTCGGTTGCAGGCACGAATTCGGCTCCGTATGTGATTTCGTAGCCCACCACTCTGGCCTCCCATACCAATGTGCAAGTCTGCAAATATTTAACAAAATTGTTAAATTCCCACATCAAGAAATAAACATAATTTCATTTAAAGACTCTTTTGAGTTATGTTTATAAGTTATAGCAACATTTCTACATTAAAGAAACACTATAATTGATCAAATATCATCAAAAGATTCTGCTCACAAAATTCTCATATTGAAAAAGCCAAAACTTTGATCAAAAAATTTCAAAATCACTGTATCAAAAGCCTGCATAATGTTGTAACAAAGTCCCCACATGAATAAAAACAACCATAATCATATCGAAATCAGATTTCGGTCCAAAGTATCTATCAGGTTCCCCACACGAAAAAAAAAGAACCAGAATTCGGTTTCAAAATCAATCAAAAGAATATGTTATGTGTTATCGAATCAAGCCTGTATAAACTCTCATCAGATAAAAACATAATTCCTTCAAAACCGTTCAAAACGCTCAGAATTGATCATTTTCATAACGAAATTCCCAACATTAAAAACACCATAATCTGATTGAAGCAAATCAAGATCTGTTCTTGAGTTATTGAATCAAGCCTGTATAAACTTTTAGCAAAATTCCCACATGAAAAAGATTCATAATTCGATCAAAATCACACACAAGACTGTATTTTGAGTTATGGTTTTGAAGTACCTCAGGAGCAGGGAACTCAATGGTGTGTTTGGTCGCAGGCTTGATGATCTCTTCGGTGACCGAATCACCAGAGGTGAATTCTTGTTCGCCTTCCCTGCTAAGCCCACCGTATTGAACCGGAACAAGCTCAGGTGCTATGTACCTAAAATTCAACAAATCAAAACAAATCAGGACTTAGATTCATACCACAAAACATGTCTTAAAATGAACAATTGGAAAAAGAGAATAATGGATTATTATGTAAAAGGGTACTGACTTGAAGAGGGTTTCAGCAGTCTTTGAAGGACCAGCAAACACAAACTTGCTCTTGGTCCTTTGGGTGAAGAAAGGATTAATCATCTTATAGAAAGCAAGGTACCACCATGGAACATTGATGAACACCTTCAAAACAAAAACACAAACAAAATCTCAAAATCATAACCATAACCATAATCCATCCATCACCTTCAAAACAAAAACAAAAACAAAAACAAAAACAAAATCTCAAAATCATAACCAGAATCCATCCATCAAACACCTGGTGTGCACAAGATATTTTTTTTGTTGAACGGTAGATAACTCAAGCACACGAAGTCGATAAGGTATCTGGATCCAAACGGGGACCCAACTAATCCTCGGCAACCATGGACCGACCCAAAAGCCGACCATGGTCAGAGTATCGTCACATGCTCACCCCATGAATCGAACACGGGAAGAACAGGGATGCCATCCACCGTCGCTCCAAAGGATGTTATCGATGACTAAGCTACTAATGCTTTGATAATTGATTATATATATATATATATATATATACCTGTTTGGCGACGAATTCAGGGTAATTGTCTTGGAGCAATTGGAGGGCTTGATTGGTGGCTTGACGGAGCTCCCTCTTGAAAGGTCCGGGGGAGTTCTTGAGATCGTTGACTTGAACGATTGTGCAAATTCCATCCGGACTGAAGTCGAGTTTTCGGATGCTCTTCTCCAGGAACTGAATCCTCCACCGGAGGAATTTCGTTCGTTTCTCTTCGTCGGAGAAGGTTTCGTGATACAACTCCTTGTTTTGATACTCACCATAGGCGTTGTAGCAGACCGGATGGCCTTCTTTGTCGACTCCATGCATGTACACAACTTTGTCTTGCTCAGTTCCGAGATCTTCTTCCAGCAACGATTCGATCCCGAACTCTTTCCGCCACGCGACCACGCTTTTCAGCATCGCGAAGGCCTCTTTCACCTTGAAGTCTCTCGCCCGGAGGAACTTCAGCAGGACGACGTCGCTCCGCTCGTCGGCTAGTAGCGGAATCCCCCAAATCGAGACCTCCTCCGGTGGAGGTGGAGGTGTCGCTGTTGTTTCCTCCGCTGGCGGTTGTTCGGTGACCGCTACGATTGTTTCCTGAATCGCTTCGATCTTCTTCGCTCCGTCTTCGTCTACGCAAGCCTCGGCTTTCTCGACTACCTCCGTTACCTCCTTCACCGGCTCCGGCGCGTCTGCGGCCGGTGCCGGTGCAGGAGGTGCGGTTTTCTCTTCTTCTTTGCACTCAACCGCTGGCTCCTCCACCGTCGGAGGTGGTTGAGTAGCCTTCTCTTCTTCCTTGCACTCAACCGCCGGCTCCGACGGCTCCGCTGCCGGCGCCGAAGGTGGTTGAGTGGCCTTCTCTTCTTCCTTGCACTCAACCGCCGGCTCAGCCGGCGGTTGGGTCGAATCATCCTTCACCGCTTCAACGACCTCCGTCGTCTTCTTCTCCTCCTCCTTAACCGGAGGAGGCGGAGGAGGAGCGGTGAACTCGTGCTTGTTGAGCGCCTCCTGGACCAGCTGCTTCAGTTCGTCTAGAGCCTTCTTCTGTGGATCCGGAAGCTCACCTGCAACGTTAGATTCCTCCTTAAACGACGCCGATTCGGAGATCTTCTCCTTCTCCTCCTCCACGCCTTTCACTTCCTCCTCCGCCTCCGGCGGCCCGTCCTTCTCGCAAACAACGACCGCCTCCGCCGCGGCCGGTGTCGGTTCAGCCTTCTCCGCCTCCGGAACCACGGCGACCTCAGTAGCCGCCGCCGGAGCCTCCGATGATGCCGCCGCAGCCTTCAACGTCTCTTCCGCCATGGATAAACAGCAGGTAATCAAAATCTAAAAGAGTTATGAGAAATTGAAAGTGAAAGTTGTGATGGTTTTTGAGAGCAGTGGGTGGTGGTGGTGGAGTGAGGGTTTGGAGTTGAGGGAGAGGGGGGCTTTAAAATCAACGAGAAGAGCGGTTTGGGGTTTGAAACAGTCTGTAAAATATTATTATTTTTTTATTTTTTTTATTTTAATAGTTTTCATTTTCCAGCTCAGCAACAGTGTAATAAACGTGGGACCCGCCGATATTTTTTCCAACCGCTATTTGACAACTCAGCGACGTACTGTATAACGAGACTCACTACGTGGTGGGTGCAATTATCGTGTGTGATTGATGGCCGCTACCCCACCGTAACTCCTGACCGTTGGATTGGTGTGGGCCGGCAATTGGTTTTCTTTATTTTTCGTTTAAAAATCGAAACAATTTTTTTTAATTGGTTGTTTAATTTCATTATTCGATATTGAAAGCGAGAGTAGACTGCGGTTTTAGCCCCTGTGGTTTGTTGTTTTTCTTGTTTTTGGTCCTTTTAAATTTTTTATTGTGAAAAAACTTCATGGTGCATAAAACTGTTTGGTTTTGGTCCCTTCTACTAACAAAAGCTGAATTACATCCGTTAAGTCTGTTATTTGTCTTGTTTACGAGAGTAGAGCAATCATTTTATCTGTCAAATATGAGATGACAACAACATGCATTGAAATAGTTTTTAATTACTCTCATGTTTTAATATTTTATACCTTTGTGCAATCTAGGGGCTGTTGTTCGGTGTTTCTTTGTTCGGGTACTGCTGTTTGGTTTGGTCTTTGCTTTAGTATTGTATTAGTTTGGTTGTTATTGTGTTTGGTGGCTTCTATCTCATAAGCCTCTGTTTTGTTTCTTTTGGTATGGACCTGTTGGAAGGTGTGTATGGTTTGGTGTTTTTTGGTGGGTATTATATTGCTGTTTCAAAAAAAAAATCTAACATCCGCATGCCTTATAAAGGTGTGGACACTTCTCTTAGCATGGGGTCTTTTGTTACATTGAAGCAGTTCTCGAGGTATTACACGCAAGGCATAAGGGGTGATTAACAGTTGAATTTTAGCCTTCATTAGTGGAAAGGATCAAAATCAAACAACTTTGCATGCTATAAGGGGTTTTTGTGAAATAAAACTGTGTAGAGACTAAAATTGCACATATGCTAAAACTAATTATAAAAACTCCATTAATTTCTAAAAATATAATGAATTTTTTAGTAATATGTCAGGATATATTTGCAAAGAGACATGTTCATATAAAAACCAACCTCATTTGCAAAAACAAATGAACTCATTTTGAACCACATATTGATGAGAGCCCATGCAGGTCCCACATCATATGTGATTGTGGTTGGTTCCTATAAAATGCATTGGTTCTTGTTTGAACCTAATTCTATTTGCATAACTAAACAATTTTTATAACGTGTTTTAAAAATTAATTGATATATTATTATTTTTAAGTATAGTAAACATGTTTAAAACGCGATTAAAAGTTTACTGTAATATTGTTTTTAAGTTAAGTAATCGGCAGATAGCCAGATAACTCACGCACACGTCCTGACATAAAGTCGACGAGGTATCCGGGATCCATACGGGCACACGACTAATCCTCGGTAACCATGGACCGACCTGAAAGGCGACTCGTGGTCAGGGTATCGCCACGTGCTCACCCCATGAATCGAACCCGGGTAGACTGAGATTTCATCCATTGTCCCTCCCAAGGACGTTACCAACGAAAAACCGCTAGGCTACTATAATCATGTTCAAAGTCAATGATGCATAGCTCAAATGGTAATGGATGGGAGTAATAGTATTTTTTCGAAATCAAATGGTTCTAGGTTCGAGTCTAGGGCACTCTTATAGCCACACCCGCTAAGTGAGTCAGGTATGCTCCTATATTATGGAATTGACAGACGATTGCAGGTTGATTAAGACTCCCGATATCAACCTTTTGTCCAAAACAATAATTATGTTCGAAATTAATAAGAAAATGTGTTACTACTTATCAGAAAAGGAATTACAATAAACTAATCATGTTTTTTTATTAGACCTTGATTTATATGATGATGAGTTGTATGATTTCCATATATAAGCTGTATTTAATGTTTACTTTTTAATTTATCAATCATTTTTTATAGACATATTAAAAAGGATATTTTGGTATCAGTAATTATTATTTATATTTATTCAAACATGCTTTTAATTATGGATTTTTAATTAAACTTGTTTTTTCCGGTAACAATAAAACGTCTTGAACTTGATTTGCAAATTAGCAACAATAGTTTTAACATACAACTCATAGATATTGTGTAAAACAATAAATAAAAAGTAATAATTAGTGTAAATTAAATTATGATAGTTGTTTTTAATCTTTTTTTATAAAATTAGGGATGAATAAAGAATCAGCACTACTTCTATTTTGATAAATAGTTCATTTTCCATTAGTTTGAAAAATGCTTTATTTTTTAATTATATGAATTTGGGTATTATTATATTGAGAAAATTATTTATTTCCCCTATTTAAAAAGATATTGAAAGTTTAGTTATGTGACTCCACCACTCTCCACCTATCCTCTCATTGCTACCATCAATTCCAATTGTCTTTCTTTTTTTCGAAGGTGTTCGGACCAAAACTCAACTAATCTTCGGCAATCTCGGGGAAAAAATATGGTCCCACTTAAATGTCCTCAGGCAGCGCATAAAAAGGCTCGAACTCGGTTAGGACGCTATAAACCCTTCGAGCGATAACCAATCTGCCACAGCACTGGAAGACCAATTCCAATTGATTTTCAACAAGAAGAAAATCATACATGAGCTTACATAAAATATTTATTTAGTGCAAGGATAAAACTGAATTGGCTTGGACTAAGATGGCTTATGTTTTATATGAGGTGTTCAAGTTTGAAGTCTGATTTAATTTTTAATTTTTAAGAGGATATATTAAAGTCTGAAATATGAATTGATTATACTATTTGTTTTTTGTAAACTGACAAACATCTGAGTATGTATAATTGTCTACTTTATCCCTAAAAAATTCAACGTAAATACGTCAATTGAAGTAAGGATCAACACTCTATTATCTGTTCATCGACAACCTCGCTTCCTTGATCACCCTCTCTTCTCCAAATGACATCACTACTCAGGCTCTTCTTTGCATCCCCTTCCTCTATTGATGTTTCTCCTCACAATCAAAACCATGCATCTTTTTCCTCCATCGTTGCTTCTCCTCACAATCGAAACCCTACATCAAGAGCAACACCTAAAATCGAAACCCTAACTTTCTGGATTTTCCAGGTTTTTTGATGTCTGGTTTTTAAATATATTGTTAGACTCCGACCTTTGAATCTCCTTCCCACATTTGGTTCTTCTATTTCCTGTTTCGAGGTTTCGTTAGATTATTTTGTTGGACTTTGATTTTTGCTCCTTCGGTCTCTGGTTTTGAGATGCCATTTGATTTCTTCAACCTTAAACTGGACGTTGACTTACCAGAGATCGGGACTGAACTTTGACTTTTTTTATTATCGTATTGGTTTTTTTGCCAACCTCTTGATTTTTTTTTAACGACAAGTAAACACACACGTTCCTGGGCTAGGCATGTTTGATGCTAATCTCTTGATTTTTGGTTTTGAGATTCCGTTGTCTGATTTTTTTATTGAAATGGTGTAATTTTTTTTTGTTTTGAAAGCATTGGATTGCTATAATTTATATTGGATTATTGTTGGTTTATGAGGGTTGATTGGACTGGTATTATTGGTTAGATGATGAGAGATGCAAAATGTACATATTCAATAGTAAAATATTCATTTCAATCTGAACAATAAAACATTTTTATCTGAACATACAAATTTATATCCATACAAGAGTTAATAAAAAATTTGTTAAACAACCCCCTAAATGTTTAGCTTTGTCTTTCAAAACCGACTCATTTGCATATTCTTTTGATCTTTATGGAGAAAAAGGTGGAAAACGAAAAGTGAAGAGGCTAAATAGATCCATTAGTCTAATGTTGAGGGGGTTAATTATGTAATTTAGAGATAATCCAGGCGTATGTCTCGAGCATATACGCAAATAATACTCTGTCTAAATGATTGAGTTGTTGCCATATATATAATGAATATCATCCCACCAAACTTTTCTAAATTCATACGATTTTATAAAGATTTAATCATGGGTTGTCGAATCTTTCTTGTATTGCTTTTAAACCTAACTTTAATTAATATCATAAATATAGGCATTTGTTTAAATGAGAATTGTTAAAAAAAAATAGAAGTAGAAAGTGATGTTATTCAATTCCTTCATTCGGTTAACATTTTTTGTTTAAAGCAGTTAACTCACGTACACGTCCTGACACGAAGTCGATAAGGTATTCGGGGTCCATTCGGGCACCCGACTAATCCTCGATGACCAGGTCCGTTCCTAACAATTTTTGGGCCTTCGGCGAGATAGAGAATTGGACCATTAACTACGAACTTATTTTCAATACATTTCAATACATTGTTTAGATATAAGGGTTCTTCAGCTAAAGGACTTATCGACAACAAAATCGAACATATCTTCTAACCTCGATAAAGAATTGTCAAAGATGGATCTGTTACGAAAACAGTAGATCGAGTAACAGTTACCATTTTTCCCGTTATTTCAGGAGTAAGATCAATCAATCCTATTTAAAAACCACTAATATAATGTTTTTCATCATCATTTTAAACTTTTCAGGTTGAAACAAACTTTTTAACAACCATCGATCCTAGATTCAAAAGTTCATGTTGCTTATAGTTTGAAATCACATTCTTGTTTTAGAGATAGGAGAATATTTAAGATTTATGCACTCAATATTAGGTAACAATGAGTGAATGATGTATTAAAAATGAAGTAGTTTTGAAATCCTAAATATAGATATATAACTTAGATAGTTAAGTCGTCTTTCATAGTTGGTAGTTGTTTTCAAATGTAGGAGTTTTCTTAGTTAATAAAAAAAAATCTACTATATTTTAACACAAAAACAAATTTCATGTGAATGAAATAAAAAAATAGTATGTGGAAGATGAGTAATGCATAATGTATCAACGTTTCTAAACAAAAATAGTTTTTAAATATCAATACGAGATAAAAATAACTTAGCGAAACTATAAACAATACTCTAAAATGAAAAATCAATTAACTTTTTATAAATATTCTTGTTCAATCTAATTAATTAATACATGTTTGGGCCCTTAATATAATGCTAAATTCTTTTGGGTCATATTATATATATTTTTTCTTGTGTTCTTTTATTTATAATTTTTGTATATTACTACTATATATTGCAAACTAAAAAAATTTGGGCCCCCTATTTCATTTGGGCCCTGGGCGTACGCCCGGCCCGCCCTCTCCCAGGGACGGCCCTGTCGATGACCTTAGACCGACCTGAAAATCAACTCATGGTCAGGTTATCGCCACATGCTCACCCCATGAACCGAACCCGGATAGACAGGGATGCCATCCATTCGGTTAATGTTTGCGGCTTTGATTGTGAACCATCCGGTAATTACTCGCATGGCTACGTAGAAGATAGAGGGTAGTTTCGTAAGTTTTAAAGTAGGCAACAAACTTCATATACCAACTCGTGGTTGATATATAAGTTATATGTTCACATGTGAACTATATAACTGGTTTATATATAAACCCATGAGTTCATGTGTGAATTGGTTAATTAGTACATATGTGGATCAGTTAAAAATAGTTAAAATATGAATTACACATGTTCACATATAAACATATAATTCGTATAGGAACGGTTAATAAAAATTTATATATGAATTACACAAGTTCAAATATGAGCATATTACATATAGTTCATATATGAAACAGTTAAATATACTTAATATGTGAATTACGTATCGTTTATATATTTCTCAAATCCTGATTTACGATTATTGTTTATATTTTCAAACAAAATAAAAGACCAAGCTTGTATAAATTTCACAGTTCAGCTTGGGACCAATCAGTTTAGGTTGGCATGGTTTCCGGTTACAATTGGATCTTGTAAGCTTACCCGACAATAAGGCTTCGACCTTTGAGGATTATTTTTAAACGTTACCAGCACGAGTTGTGTGATTGGTGATTTTTTCTAATTGTTCTCCAGAGCCACCGAGAATAGTTAAAGTGTGCACAAGGTGACTCAGAACGTTCATGGTTAAAGATAATGAACTTAAATCATTGTAAATGATGGTAAAAAAAGTATTTTTCCACATATTTATATTACTGAATACAGAACTACTTTATCATTGTCATGAATGTTTATATTTTTGAATACCCAAAATTTTAAACTGTGATTTAATTATTGGTCTCAACCTATTAATGCATTTACAAATTTCTATAACTTTAAATACTCGTATTGATTATTAAATACCTATAATTAACTTGTTTTTGAAGTAAAATACCTATAATTAATTAAAACACCAAAATGGTAATTGGTACAGAAATAATAGTTTGCGTATGTTTCATGAAGTTGAAAATGAAGAGAGCATAAGGTTTGTTACTATTTTTATCTACTCATTAAATATGATAATACTACACAGTACACACACATATATA
>LUCG01261478.1:0-10277 GCA_001633085.1 Carthamus tinctorius | reverse complement strand
AAAAAACGGAAAAGAAAAACTAGGCTAAATGCATAAAATGTGGGAATAAAGACGTGCAAACAAAATGCTTGCTTCATCAAAGTTGTAATTTATTAGTGCTTTAAAAGTAAAAAAAAAAGTCAAAGGGGGTTCAAAGTGTGTTTTATAATCACTGGACTTGCAAACCCAAAAGGATTTGGTAGAGGTAGCAGACCTGTGTTGGTTCACAAAGCAAGATAGAATCAATAGAACAAACCAACTTTTTGGTAGGAAACCTGTTAAGAGAAACCAAGTGAAATGGAAACCTGTTAAATGAAACCGATTGCACACAAAAAACTCAATTGCTTACCTGTAACTTTTAGTTAGGCCTTCCACACAGTTGCTTTCCGACACCCGAACCTGAAATGGGTACCTGTTGACTGAAACCGATTGCAAAGAAAATATAAAGAAAATCGATGGCAGGGATTGAACATATATGTCCAGATACAAATATAGGCAAACATCAGATTCATTAAACCCCATTAGGCTCCTTAGAGAAAATCGATACAAAAAAAGTATAAAGAAAACGATGGCAGGGATTGCATTACCTCGATTGATTGGACACTCAATGTAAAACCGATTGCTGTTTGACCTAAACTGATTGATGTCTAAAATCATAAACCGATTGTTGTTTGAAACCCAAACCGGATAAATCGGTTGTGGAGAAATCTATTAACAAGGAAGACCTACATGATTTCAAAATCGATTAAGAAAAAACCTGGTATAAAACTAAAGGGGTTGCATTGGAGAGATGAATCGATTGTGAAGAATGTCGATTTGAAAAATCAGTGAAAAAACAGAAGACTTACCTAATTGAAGAAGGTCGATTAAGAAGGAAGACTTACTTGATTGAAGAAAATGAAGAGTTGGGAAACCTGACTTGGCAGCAGAGTTTTTAAGTGGGTATTTTAAAATTTGAATGGATTAAGACTTTTTAAGACTTTTGTGCTTAGAAAGGTAGTACTTTATGTTTTAAAAGCTGTTTTTAAGACATTTGATAAATTTGCTTTATAAAGGACTATAGATTATGAAAATTCAAAAGATGATTACGCATTCGTTATTTACGTAGACTTGATAGGAAAAAGTTATTATTCTTTATCCAAGAGACCAAAACCTGTGGGATCGAATCGAAAAATGAGAGTAAGCAAATATGAGTTTTTAAAGTTTAGGAAGGATATTCAATTGAAATTTACAATTATTAAGAACAAATTGAAATCCAATACAAATAACCCAATAAAATTATCAGATATTTTTTTTTATTTCAAGGTATTTAAGAAAACAAAATTAATTATTTAATTTACCAAAGAATATTCCGTAAATCCCTAAATATACCATTGATCCGCTGGTATATATAATAACCATCTTTCTTAAATCTTTCATATTTAAGGGAATGATTTATGGGAGAGTTATCCTTCATCCTTTGCAAATCAATCGATAAATATGAGATATTTATATTTTTCTTGTTTTTATGACAGGTTTGTGGTGGATCTATGGCAGATATGAAAAAAGTTTGTTATCAGGTTGTCCCAATCAGAGTTTTCACCACGGTCATCACCGGAGATTTGGTTAGATGTTTTTGAAATGAGTGGCGGATACACAGAAAGGCTAATAAAGTCGTCCGATATAATTTTAGGTTAATTCTACCTTTTCAAGGGATTTTCAAAGTCACTACAACAAAAAGGGGTTTATAGTACACTTTTTTAGGACACCTATTTAGGTGTCCTATAAAATACATAATAGGACAATTTAATTTTGAGTCCTTATTTTTATGATATAATAAGACACTTAATTTAATCTTAATTTTGATGTCTTATTGACATCCCTTAATAGGACACTTTTTATTGTTGTATTAAAGTTTAAAACTTAATAGGACATTTTTGATTGTCCTGTTTAGGGTTAAAAGCTAATAGGACACTTTTAAGTATCCTATTAAAATTTAGAATTATATAAATATAATTATACTTTTTAAAATGTTATTATAAAAAAAAGCCTAAGAGATCATATTAGTGTTATTACATAAGAAGGCTTTAATTGATAGAGCCCAACTGTACAAAGCCCAGATTCAATCGAATTCCTCCAAATCTCTTCTAACTTTCTGCTCCTCTCCAAATCCCTCCACTTTCAATCGCATTCCTCAAAATCGCTTCTAAATCGGCTGAAATTTCATCGAAATCCTCATTCTGAATTTCAAAAATTGATATCTCTGCTTTGATGGAGTTGAAGAGTTAGAAATTTCATCGAGTTTAGGTAATATTTTGTTTTTCATCGATTCCTTCTGTTCATTCTCATCGATTGATTGTTGATTTACGATTTATTTGTTTCTGATGCTACGATGAGGAAGACACTACAAGAAATGTAGGCAATAGCAGCGACACATGGGCAATGGGCAATAGCGACACCTTTAGCAGCGACACCTTTAGCAGATATTATTTTACCAACGACACCTTTTCTACATTGGTGTAGAAAGACTTTTGGACTTACTACATTGGTTCTAGTAGTTAGGACTTGGGATATGTAGATTAAGCTTAACCGACGATATGTTTTATGATCATTCTAGTTTAATCTGGCTTTTGTGATAGATGCATATGTTTATAGCCATGTAAATGTTTTTTGTGTTGTATTCTAAAGCAACATTGAAGTACTTGTTTGGGCCATTGGATAAACAGATTCCAAAAGGCA
The DNA here is from genome assembly GCA_001633085.1 of Carthamus tinctorius. NCBI lineage: Eukaryota > Viridiplantae > Streptophyta > Magnoliopsida > Asterales > Asteraceae > Carthamus > Carthamus tinctorius. The sequence goes on along the minus strand of LUCG01261478.1, from coordinate 7,580 downwards.
ACAATATATAGGCCATTGATATAAAACATATGTTCATGACCACTTGTTCATTTGGGATATGTATGACCACGTGAACTGTATATAAATGGTTTTATTGATGTATGTTATTTTTGCAAAGTGATACATGGTTTATATTGTTTCTGTAAGTTTGTTTTACTATGCAAAATAGATTATTTGCTATAGTATAATTATTTTCCCTATATATCAAAATTAAGTTTCTTATTTGCCCAAATGCAAACCCATATTAACATAATATGCCAAATCCAAACATGGGTATGTGGGTGAAGAAGGCAAACAGCAGCAACTCTGTTGTATTTTAGCAGAAATACAATCTGTGTAGTAGATATAGCATTGGTAAATAGCCGATATGATATGCGTAGGAGACTTTTAACAAGACAACTAGTTAAAGTTTGTGTATATTGAAAAGAGCTAGTCATGATATTTTGGTGGAAGCTTAGAGGATATGGTTTGTAACTGGTTAGCTACCTCCGTGAAGCTTGGCCTCTCTGATGGCTCTGCACACCAGTACCTTTCCATCAATATTCTCCATTCTGCTATTTCTGGTGTTGTCTCCAAGAAAAATTCGGGTGTTGTCTCCAACTGGCATTGTATGTGTCTCCGTAAGGATTTGGTTTGTTTTGAACATAGTTCACGGATTCACAGTTGTATGGGCAACAATCATAAGAGTGTTCACCCCCACAACATATACATGACACAGCTAGGACAACCTCCTCAAGTTCATTAGTAGTATGCTATCCTCCCTGACCTAAAGCAAGATTTTTAAGTAAAGTGGTCATGGAGGCAAGCTGAGCTGCTAATGCTATGATTGCATTTTGGTCTTGGGATCCAACAACAGACCTTATGGGTGTAGCTGAAATTGCTCGAGGATCAAACCAATGTCCATTATTAATTGAGATATTTTCAAGAATGTCGTACCCCTCATTATAGGTTCTTGTAGTGAAAGCCCCTCCTACAGTCGTGTCGAGCATCTGTTTTGCATTAGGAGTTAACCCATTATAAACTGTCTCGAGTTGAATACAGTAGGGGATGCTATGATGAGGGTATCTTCTCAACAACTATTTGAATCTTTCCCAAGATTCTGGGATTGGTTCATCATTTAACTGCCTGAATTACAAATTTCACTCCTTGATTTGGCATTTCTGTTAGGAGGAAAATGCTTTCTTAAAAACTTTTCTGCCATACTGTTCTATGATGTGATTGAACCGGGTGCTAAAGAATCAAACCAGGCCCTTGCCCTGTCCCTTAGTGAGAATTGAAAAAGTGTGAGTCTTAGGGAGTCTTGTGAGACTTCAGGGATTATGAAAGTATTTGTCATTGCCATGAAAGATTTAAGATGTGCACGTGGATCTTTTGATGGAAATTCAGCAAATTGCCCATTTGTTTGCAACATGTGAAACATGATGGGTTTTAATTCAAAATGATGGGCATTTATCCTTGGTCTAGCTATCCCTGAATTCAACTGACCCAACACAGAAACGGCATAATCCATGATTCTACCTTCTTTGGAATTTGCAAGATTTATGATATTTGGAGGTTCAGGCCTTTGTGGTTCATTATCAAGTGGTTCATCATCATCAGGAACATCAGTTTCCTCATAATCATAATGTTGATATCCTTGTCTGAAATCATTTTGAGCTACACAAGGTTGAACAACACGTGGCTGAACTACATGTGGTTGGACTACATTTTGCGGTTCAACTACGTGTGGTGGTTCAACTACATTTGGTGGTTCAACTTCATGTGGTGGTTCTAACAGCGGTTGTTGTCTGTATTGTTGGCCTTCCATGTTGGGAGGGTTTAGTAAAATTGGATGATTTTCCAAAAATGGAGGAACCGGATCAAATAATGCTCTTTGTGCTTTTTTCCTTTTTCGAAAAGTTCGTGCAATATCAGGATCGTAGTTAAAAGACTCCCCTCGTGGAATCCTTGGCATAAATAATAATGATTGTAACGGTGAAAGAAAAATCAAATCTTTGAATGACTTTGAAAACAAGAACTTTTAGTGTTACCGATCCCCGACACCAAAAACTTGATGAGTAATTTTGTTTGCACTCACAGACTTAAGATGGTCATATCTCAAAGCAAGTATACAATGAGATACAACATCGTTTTTCAAGTAATAGAGTGATAAAATACCGAATATCGTCCTCAGGGATCAGTTTGTAAAAGTAATGATTTAAAGTGATTGAAAGAAGTGACTTTAGATGGCAATTTTGAAGAATTATCGATGATTGATTTGGTGATTGGTGACTTAACAGATAATAAAGGAAGCAAGGGTGCAAGACTTTTTAGTGGGTATAAAAATAAATTCCGGTGGGCAAATGCTACAGCAATTGTGTAGCATTAGTTTATCAACAACTTGTTTCACCATCTATTTTGAAAGGGATCCTTTCGGATGCTTATATTGTACCATTATTTAGTGTTCACCCCACATGTTTGTGTGGTATCCGGACTAGTGATTGTTAACAAATGATGCCTTCAAAATATACGGATAAACAAATGTCTTTGTTAAAAATCACCCTATCGAGCCGATTCCCATATCATCCAAGTTGGAATGTTTCAAGTGGCTTATATCTAAGTTCACTGCACTTTAACACCTTCACTAATGTCCAACTTGTCGAGAATATCATTTTAAAACAATAAAGTCGATATCTTTGTCAGGACTACTTCCCATATCATCTGCCAAGACGTGCAACCAAATGGCTCATGTTTGAGTCCATTGGCACTTTGACACTTTTCAAGTGATCATTTCGTCAAGAAGTATTTGATCTTTTATAAAACTTGGAATGAAATGGTGGAACATTGTTATTGAAGAACAATGTCCACCTTCCTTTGATTTAAAACCCAACTTTTATGGTCTTACACCCAAGCTAAATAGATTAGCTACTTATTACTTTAAAATAAATTGCAACAATAACATGAAAGTAAAGTGCATAAATTAAAGGAATTAAAATAGAAGACAATAATGTCAATGCCAGAATTTAAATACAATAAATTAAAAACAATAATTTAAAGACTAGAAATTAAAGACAATAAATTAAAGACAAAAATTTAAAGAGTAGAAATTAAAGACAAGAATTTAAAGACTAGAAATTATAGGAAAGTAAATTGCAATACTAAAAATTAAAAGAAAGTAAATTGCAAGACTTGAATTTTAAAAGAAAGTATTTTGGTGCAAAAGATGTTCTCAATTAAAAGCTAAACAACTCCAAGAGTTGGGGATGTATTAAGTTACTTAATAAAGAGAACCCAATACTCCCTTTTATACTAAAGGTAAGTCACAAAAGAACAAGAACCATACTATTAATGACTAGTAAAGTGGCAAGAAAGTCTTTGGTTCATTAACTACACCATACTCCACTTTTGCACAGAAGTCTTTAGTCATACTATTACACCATGATTTACTTTTGCACAAAAGTCTAGAGTTGTTGAAAGTTGGTAATAATAATAGAGGCTCCAATAATATTCCAAATAAGTTCAGCTTCATATTTGGTTTCCCAAAAATTGAATCTGGATCAATTATCTGCATCTCTATTTCACCCAAAAAAGTCTTCTAGAATCTGAGTTGTCTGCAGTCCAATGTTTGGAGCGTTGTTGGAGCCGTGCCTTCTGAAAAAAAATATATAAATAAGCCTACTATTAAAGCGAAAAACAAGTAAATCATTTCTTAGTTCCATGCAATGAACAAAGTGCAAATAAGACACTAAAATGACTCAATTGATGGGATAAAGATGAAAATCTAACTTAAAAAGGTGTAAAATAAAGCGACTTATATACAAATACGCGATGCGTATCATCTTGCATGACCTCATAGCATGATTTCACTCTTAGATCTTCAGTAAAGTCGGGTAAGGTAGATAATGTAAGAATCGACATGACATCTGATTCATCGGCCATGTATCTAAAGTAATCATCAAACTCCTTTTCTAGAGCATTACTCCTAGGTCGTGCTGTGGGCTTTTCAACCACGTAAAGCTTACCTTGTGCGCTTAATATATTTTTAAAGTGCAACTTCCAAACTGGATAGTTTTGCCCAGTAAGCTTCCATCACTGATGATGAGGTGGAGAGATTCCTTAAGTGTATAAAACGGAATAACGGATAAAGACATCTACAGAAAAATAAAAGAATCGGATTTAGTTATTTGATTATAAAACTCTAATACATTATTACCCTTAGAAAAATAAATTTATTAGACTAGAATCCATATTTCACACGCGTCGGCGCACGGCTTGGGCACGACAACACCGACCCCGTGCTATTTCTGGTAGGTAAAAATTTATACCAATCGTGCATTAAACGAAAACACAACTTATAGATCTTCAGGACATCGAAACTTAAATTCGTGCATATTTAGTCCCTCTAAGTGCATTTTGGGCCGAGACTTCTGATTATCACCAAATAGATCACACCATTCGAGACGGGGCGAACTTGGCCCAGGACTCCCGGGAATCGGAGAGTCTTTCACCCCCCTCTCCACGTTAGTTTGAACAAGGATACTCAAGGTTTGGGCACTTCCAGCACCGGCGTACTTTAAGCGGAAAAGTTGTACCATCGGATGGGTTACACTAGTGACCTATGATTTTTAAAAATAAAGGATTTTAAAATTTACCAGTTTTTCTTATTTTCAAAAACTTTGAAAAAACGTGATTTATAAGCAACTTAAATTGCAATGTATATCCTTGTGTTTTAAAACCGTTTCTTCTAAAACTAGATTTTTAATAACGTGTTCTATCACAACCACACATGTAAACAGGATATAACAAACTGTGCCATAACCTTGGCCTTAACTAATGTCAGTTTCATGAGCCAAATGAAAAATCCGACGGTCTTAAACCTATATGGATAAACAACACACAAGGCATGATTCTTCGACGCTCCCACTGGCTCCAACATCCAAGCTTGCTCCTTTGATCTCCGTCTTGGCTTTAGCGACTAATTTCTATTCTAACAATTACAAAATAAAACAAGGCACGCAGGCCCGCCAACTAAACTAATAAATTTACAATAAAATTTAGGTTGTAATTGGCATGCATGCCTCCTATACCATAAATAAGTAAACCATTAAAGCAAACACAATAAATCAAACAATCCACAAAGGTCTAAGGTCTTGGCTAGGCAACAACAAACAATTCAATAAAGAATGTATAAACTAGTGTCTTTTCTTGATGAAAAAGTCAAGACAGGTTTTATTCGAAAAATTATAAAATTAAAATTAAAATTATAATTAATCAAAAAAATTAAAGTTGGTTCAAAAAATATTGGTTTTTTTTACTTCAGTTGAAACCCTAAAATGCTAAAACACCCTTTTGGGCCGTAAACTTGGTTCTAAAAATCTGGGATTGGGGCTGTTAGAAAACTGAACTTACTAGGCCCGGAAAAAGGATTGGATTAAACCCAATTAGCCGAAAAACAACCACAGGGTTGAAACCTTAGGTCGCCGTCGGCGATCGGCCGCCACACTTTTTTGCGGTGGTTTTCCTTTTTCGATTCGATGGATAATTTTAAACATTCAGATAAAATTAAAACTTTATACAAAACCTTAAATAAAATCCAAAAACTTGTTTTCCAAGAAAATCTTTTTCATCTAGACACGACGAACAGAATTGTTCCGTATCGAATATAGAATTGGCTCTGATACTACTATACGGTTTTTCTATGCGATAAACATAAATATAAACATAAAACATGCACATCGGAATAAAATTGAAAAACCTAAAGCAAAGATGTGATCTATATTCATATATGGATACAATAAAGATAAAGATTTAGATAATACCTTTTGGCGACAAAAATTGGTTTCTTGGAATGTTATCGGGATTGCACCGCTACTGCACCACCACGAGACACAGCTGCTAGACCGCCTTAGGAAATTACCCGGAAAACACGAACCAAGAAAGAGGTTTACGCGTGTGTGTAGATTGGTCACAAATCGAAGATATTTTGGTTTGTGTGTGTTCGCGTCGTGATCGACGAGCGGAAGAGAGAGAGAGGGAGTTTGTGAGGTGGGCTTTCTTTTTCTTGAGTGATAAGTTAATCCCTTGGGGTTTCCTTGTCTATATACCTTTCTAACAAGGTTAAAAGCCTAAACCCGTCAATTAAAGCCCAATCACTTAAGCTTTAATTAATAATCTGTTAATTTAAAACCTCTAATTAATTAATTAATTAATCTATTAATTAAATTTGAGTATAAAATGTTTAACTAATATTTTATTAACTCCTATAAATAATAAATAACTATTTATTATTTATTCTCTCAGTAATTAATTTAACTAATTAATTATTTCCACACATATTGGTAATTTTCAATTGGCTCTAACTGGATGTGTAGCAGTGTGACCATTTAGTATCTTCTAACATTGGATACAGTGAAACCTTGTTATCTATCTTCCACATAATCCTACACAATTGATTTATTTGCATTTGTGGTTATGCATGTTTTGTTTAGAACTTTAAAATTAAATGGGTCATCTCATGTTCAGCCCATTTATTTAACAGGTTGGGTTCAAAAAACTTATAAATAGGTCAACTCGTTGTTAACTCATTTATCTAACAAGTTGGGTTGGGTTGGGTTAAAAATCTCAGCCCATTTAATTAAATGGGTTGGGTTGGGTTGAGATTTTCAGCCTATTTACTAAATGGGTTGAACCCGAAACCAACCCAACTTGACCCATTGTTGCCCCTAGTTTGAACTGTGTCTATTTATCATATATGCCCTTATTAAAACTAAAAATATCATATTTATCCGACCTAATCTATAAATATCATATATATGTCCTTCATAAGTTATCAAAATATCATATTTATTCAAACAATATTTTTTATCAATTTTTAATCATTTTAAATCAGATTTAATAATTTTTAATTATACCTTTTAATGAATTGACAATTTTACCCCTAATTGAATTTGCTTTTTTAATTTAAAAAAAATCAAAACATATGTAACAATAAAACACAATCACCACCACTTGATCAAAAAGGTTAATGATTTGGAGAAAATCATTATCAACAAGGTCGGACAAAGCAAACCATTTTCTTGAACAAGCCCAAAGAGTTTAAATTTTATAACTCCAAATAGGGAATTGTATATGATAAATCATCGTATCTAAAGAAGCCTATTACTAGGTTCCTTCGTTATATAACTTCGATTTTATGAACCTTAGTAAAAACAATCCTAAAGTTGAATTTAAAAGGACTCCTCCAGCTGAAGAGTATGATGAACAAGAACTCATGAAGAGTGAAGAAAAAGCCTACTCGAAATTAAATTTTTGTTATGACAAGTTGAATAGCTCTTAATTCTAATGATGAGAAAAAGAAAATTTCTTTCAGATGACTATTTCTGGAGCTATTCAAAATCAAAATTGGAAGCTGAACAAGTTGAATTCAAACAATATGTTCCAACTCTTGTGTTATAAAGCAAGATTGTTGAATTGGAAAACCTTATTCGATCTAAGAGAACTAAAAATTTAGAATTGAAAGTAGCTTTCTTGTAAAAGATAGATCATATTGAGAGTAGATTTCCAAGGATACTTTTGTAGATATTTCAAAAAAAAAAAAAGTT
>LUCG01261428.1:0-11843 GCA_001633085.1 Carthamus tinctorius | reverse complement strand
TAATTTGTTCATAAGCTAGCTTATCAGCTACTAGCAAGCTTATCAATCAACAGCTACCTTATCGGCTACCAGCTAGCTTATAAGCTAGTCCATCCAAACATAGCCTTAATCTCATGAAAAATATCACAATACTCCATGACATAAACAGATTAAATAGTAAAAACGAGTAGAAATTAGAGTGATATGTTTGTACCAGATCGATTTATTGATCATAATCCTCCTTCATCCTCAAAAGTGGCTTCACACATGCGTTCATCGAGATGAAAACCTCTCGTACAAGTAATTAATCACCGCCATTTCTCTGCACAGTTTGAAGATTAGAACAACATTCCAGATAAGAATAAAACGCCTCTATCGATTCAACAATCAGGATTTTTATAAACAAATTAAATAGTAAAAACGAGTAGAAACAAAGTGATATGTTCATACCAGATCTATTGATGGATCATAATCCTCCTCCATCCTCAAAATTCATGCAATTCTAACTTCATCGAGATGAAAACTTCTCATACAAGTACTTAATCACCGCCATTTCCGTACTGATCGAAGATCAGAAGAACATTTCGTATAAGAATAAACTTCCCCTATCGATTCGACAATCAGGATACTCCATGACCTAAACAGATTAAAAAGTGAAAACGAGTAGAAAAGTGGTATGTTCATACCAGATCGATCGATCATAATCCTTCATCCTCAAAATTCATGCACTTAATCACCGCCATTTCTGTACCGTTTGAAGATAAGAAGAAGAAGAAGAAGAAGAAGAAGAAGAACATTTTGCGTAAGAATGACGCGCCTCTATCAATTGAGACGGGAGAAGTTGTTCGTTTCTGGAGAATCGAGAGTGATTTGCAGGTAGGTAGGTACTTGGCGCGAATCAATGGCTGAATCTGTGTTTGTTTTACCTTTTTTGGGCGGGAATAGAAGCACCGATAATGGTGAAAGAAGAAGACTCGGATTGGACTTGGTGCCAAAATATCTGGGCCGGTCCGTGGGATTGGAGCCGAAAGCCGGGCCCGGTCTGAAACCGGCCCAGAAAGTCCAACTTGTCAGTTTTAACTGAAAGATCTGTGAGATATTATATTTCCTCCTACTTTTTTAACCTATCCATCCTCCTACTCATATGAAGAAAGAGAATTAGGGGGCGTTTGGCTCACGGAATTGAATTCGAAGGAAATGGAATGGACAATTCCATTGACCAAATTCCATGTTGCTGTTTGGTTCGCAGAATGAAAGCTAAGGAATCCTTTGAATTCCTTAAAATTTCTTCAATCACGAAATTTGTCATTCCAAGCCATATCACATGGAATTCATTGGAATCATCCATCCTCTTGTTTTCTTCATCCATGGCTTTCTCATCTCCATCTATCGCTCTCTCATTCCAAATCCTTTTACGGTTCGGTCTCGGGTCTCGGGCCTTGGTTATTTATTTATTTATTTATTAAATAATTCAAAAATCAAATTATATTGTTTTTTTTTTGAAGGGTGTCCGGGCCAAAGCCCCAACTAATCCCCGGCAATTTTGGGGGTTAAACATAACCCCACTTAAATGTCCCCAGGCATGCGCACGGGAATGCTCGAACTTGGTAGGGCACTATAAACCCCCCAAGCGATAACCAATCCGCCACAGCACTGTTGACTAATTATATTGTTATATATAATATGTTAATATTGCATAAAATGATATAAAAAATCATAAAATATCATTTGTTAATATATTTAGTTCCAATTTCATAGTTGAATTCCATAAACCAAACAAAATTCCATTTTTTTAACAATTCCAATTCCAATTCCATCGAACCAAACACGATGAAACTGTGCGGTCAAATTTCATCAAATTCCATCCAATTCCTTCAAAGTCAAATTTCTTGATGAATTCTAATTCCTTCAAATTCTATTCCGCAAACCAAACGCTACCTTAGTGAATTACACATGTCAAACAATCAAGTGAGTAAGAGAATAGATAGGTTAAAAAGGTAATTTCTCTTCTTTTATATGAACTCAATATTTTCGTACTAATCTATTATTGTGTATTGATTTATATTTAACAATATATAGTTATATACGCATCAAGATACAATATTATTCTATACCAAAATGTGAGAAGTACTTCTAAAGCATTAATATTTTTATCATTAATATTTTTAATTAAATTTCTTTCTATGAATTTGTGTTCTATAAAAAGAAATTGACCCTTTGGCAACCAAAAAACTTCAACAAAATAATTAGAAAAAACACAAATCCAAAGTCACAAATGAAACAAATCTTCAGCAATTTTTCAAAGGCAGCAGTCTTATTTCTACTTGTACTAAAAATCACTATTCATGTTTAACACCCAAAACACACTTCTAAATTGGTACTTATACCAGACTATTTATCAACCATTAAATTAAAATGCATCGAGATAAGATGCACCAAATCAATTTCATTCTAAGACGTCGAGATAAGATGCACCAAATCAATTTCATTCTAAGACGTCCACGATTCATAGGGGGATTCAAATTAAAAAAGATCAGCAGTTCAAATCCACTTAATTCTTATGCCGGTATCAGCATCCAAATATCAAGTATAAATGACTTATACCTGCGTGCGACACATGATTTAAAAACCAGAAATTTAAAATGCAAAAAACGGAATCGAATATAGTAGAACATGAATGTCAAAATTACCAGCATCGTCTGCAAGTTCATCTAACCATGAAGAAACATAAAAACAGTAGAGTAGCAGCAGTACCACACCAACAAAACATTATAAAAACGAAAATATAAAAGACATAAACCCGGAGAACACTTGATATGATCGCTCGCTCACCCGCAAATCCCACTTTCCGACCGCTTACAGCTTGTCCTCGAAGTCCGATAGCGGTGTCATCTGCTCCTTCAAACCCTTTCGCTTCCTGATCTGCATCACCAGCGTGCTTGCCTGGGACCCGGCCTCCAGCGGGTCCGACCCCATCATGTCCCAATGATCAAACACACATTGCGGGAAAGCTTGACCCGAGGTCGAAGCCCTCAACGCACCAGAAAACCCGAAGGACTCCACGACCGGAAGATACGCCTTGATGTTGTACAACGGGGTTCCGGGCCTCTGCATCTCCTCGAACACGTGCCCACGTCTTTGATTCAGCACACTGTAGATCCCACCAAGGGCCTGCTCGGGTGCCTGGATCTCGACCAGGTAGACCGGCTCCAGCAGCCGCGGCTTGGCGGTGAGCTGGGAGGCGTAGATCACACGTCTGGCGGTCGGGATGACTTGACCTCCACCACGGTGGATGGCGTCAGCGTGGAGGACCACATCGCACACCTCGTAGCAAATACCCCTCATGTTCTCTTCGGCCAACGCACCTTCTTTGGAAGCCCATTGGAAACCGGCAACCACTGAATCCTTGATTTCGTTCAAATACTGAACTCCCTTACACATATCGACAACCATGTTGGGTCCGGTGGTTTCAGGTCCGAAACACCAAATCTTCTTAGCGAGATCCTTGTCCCATCCGAATTCTTCAGCCAAGATCTTTCCACGGACCTTGGGGTCATCACGTGGACCGATTCTCCCTTCGTCGATGGCCTCAGCGAGCCCTTCCTCCATGGGCCTAGCCTCCATGTAGAGACGGTTATGTTTGTTGGGGGACTTGCTCATCACGGTGCGAGATGATTTCTCAAGGACGGTTTCACGGAACGACACAACAGGGTCGGAAACGACGATCTCGGCACCGCCCATGAAGTCGTCCTGCAAGTCCTTGAGACAGATCTCGAGATGGAGCTCTCCAGCACCAGCGATGATGTGCTCGCCAGACTCCTCGATGGTACAGACAACCATAGGATCGGACTTAGCCAGACGTTTGAGACCTTCGACGAGCTTAGGGAGATCGGATGCCACCTTGCACTGGACTGCGACACGGACCACAGGTGAGACAGAAAACTTCATGGCTCGAATCGGGTGGGCGTCGCTCTCTTTCTCGTTTGTTAGAGTTGCGTTTTTTGTGATGAACTGGTCAAGACCGACCAATGCAACGGTGTTTCCACAGGGGACATCCTCAACCGTTTCTTGCTTCTTTCCCATCCAGATAACGGTTCTCTGAACACTCTTAACATACAGATCTTTCTTTTCTCCGGGTACGTAGTTGGGACCCATGATTCTGACCTTCAAACCAGTGGAAACCTTTCCGGCGAACACACGACCGAAAGCAAAGAACCGACCCTTGTCGGAGGCGGGAATCATCTTGGAAACGTAAAGCATAAGAGGACCATCGGGGTCGCAGTTTCTGATAGCATTAGCGTACTGATCATCCAACGGACCCTCGTACAGATTCTCAACACGGTATCTTTGAGCCGTGTGGGGGGACGGCAGGTGAAAGATCATCATTTCAAGTAACGCGGTGGCAGCAGGAAGCCATGTCTGCATGACACGCTTCATCAACGCCTTACCCATAAGCTCTTTTTCTTCGGACTTCATGGTGACACCAAGCTTGGTCAACATAGGCCACAACTGATCCTTCTGGTCGTTCATGCAGGTGTTAATGATCTGCTTAATGGGTTCGTAACAGAACTGAACGAACCCACGTTTGCAAGTTGGTGCACCCGAGTTCTTGGTGGTCCACTTCTTGGTCTTGGGGTCGAAAAAGTTCTCACCCCAAAGCCTTTCCATCATTTTCGACTCGTCAACTCCGAACTTAGAAGCGTACATCTTTGCGAAGTTGGTTAGGGTGAAAGCCCAGCCATGGAGCCCGGCTGAGAACGCAACGGTACCTTTCTCGGGGTAAACCATGACGTCTCCGAGAAGTGGGTCCTCGTAAGTGGCCATGATGACATTAGCGTTTTCGATAACCCTTTGGAACGTTTGGTATGCTTCTTCACCATCAACCTGGAGCTCAAGGAAACACCTGTCCATCTTGTTGACAGTCAACACAGGTCGGATCCTTTCTCCGAGGGCTTGTCGAAGGACAGTTTCGGTTTGGACACAGACACCTTCGATACAATCGACCACAACCAAAGCACCATCAGTGATACGGAGGGCAGCAGTGACCTCAGAAGAAAAGTCAACGTGTCCGGGCGAGTCAATAAGATTGATTAGGTACTCGTTGCCGTTTCGCTCTCCGTGAAAGCTTTTGAGAGCGGCATCGGTCATCTCATAGTAAAGTGAGATACCGGTGGACTTGATGGTGATACCACGTTCTGCTTCATCAGCACGGGTATCAGTCATACGGACATCACCAGCAACTTCTTGGGCAATAATACCAGCAGCAGCGACAAGAGAATCAGTCAAAGTAGATTTCCCTGTAAAAACGCCAGAAAATAAAAAATTAGTTAGCAATAGAAAAATCAAACATTTATGACACAACCCATAAACAACAAAATTTATGAAAAAATCTATATGTTAAAACAAGAAAAGATGCATGATGACCATAATACCATCTAGACAGCTTAAAACTGCTTTAAATTTTCAAGCTTTTTTATTAGTAAATACAAAAACTAAGTTGGGATTTACAGTCTGTATAAGGCTAACTAAAATTACAAGTCAAACCAAACAACCCATCCGCAGGTGGGATATATGGGCAGACCTGATCTCTACCTCAAGAAGCAGAGTGGTTGTTTTTCCATAAAGACAACCGACTTACGTATGACCAATTAAAATAATGAATCATGTATGCTACAAAAACACAACAGATAAACAAACCAACAACAATGTAACAAAAAATATTAGATCTGCTTCAGTACCGTGGTCAACATGAGCAATAACAGACATATTACGAATGTTATGCTTGTAGTCCATAATCCTTCGGAGCTCTTCAGCTGTAAACTTCACCTGTTGGGTCAACAAAAATTGTAAACATGAGCTTCCTTGGTAAGACATAAAGAACTAAAAGATAGAGATCAAATAAATTTACCATTTTGGCTAGTTTTTAGGTATCTCCAACAAAAATGTAATCAAAGTGTGTCTACAAAAATCCTGTCAAAAAAAACAAACAGTAGATTAGTTAGCATATGTCACAATCTTGTGAATGTAATACTACACAGAACTGTGGGTAATCAAACTTCAATATATCTGAAAACAACCTAATTGCATTACATCCAACACCAATAAATTGCAGCAGAAACAATTGTTAACACTTAGCTAAAATATGTCAAAAATAATATTCGTAACCTTGTGGAACAAAAATCAGTCAAATAATCATTCAACTTCTACTCTGACTAAACAACATGTTCATTATTAACAAAATACAATATCCTTCAATATAGCATATAAAAGAAACAAAAACCATAATTTGAATAGCCTGACAACCTAAAAAAATCTTCCAACCCACAGAAATGATCATCAATAGCATAAATCTGTTTTACCTTTGTTGATTGCATACTTCACAACTCATATTTACTCCACATAAAAACTCTTAACAGTTCTTAACAAGCTTAGTCAACAATTCTCAAAAACAATTGATTTACATGATACAGCTATTTTAATTAACGATTAGAAAGTTGAATTAAGTTAAACATAAAAGTCAACTCTTACAATCTATAGAAACAAGAGATATCTGCATCTAGTTTGAAAAAAAATGATTGTTTTCATGAGATTCAAGCTACAAAACTTAACATCCTTCATAACAATCAATAGGTAGACAAAAGTAAACATCATTTTATCATCAAACAGAAATCGTAATCACCTACTCCATTTTCAACAACGCAATAGTTCACACACACACACACACACACATATATATATATATATATCAAAACAGATAACTGTTAAATCGTTCAAATCTTCAAATAAGTTCATCTTAGATACCATATAGACGACGATTGAATCAAAAACAAGTCCAAATCGATTCAAAAACTCAAACAATCTATCGATTTGATGTACAATCGACACAATAACACGAAACACACAAAAAATCATTTACAGTGAGGATTATTTTCTACCTAGCATCAAAAAACCACATCAGACGATAGAAATCACCTACAGATGTCCAAATCGATTCAAAAACTCAAACAATCTGTCGATTTGATATATAATCACATAACAATTTGACTAATAATCACACGAAAAACACAAGGATTATTGTCTACAATAGCATCTAAAAAACACATAAAACTATAGAAATCAGCGATTATAACCAAGATCGACCACAGATCAGGCACATAAGCATGAAACGATTAGCTAAAAGATGGATTTGGTGAAGGTTTTACCTCAAAGAAAACAAGAGGAAACGGCGGAGAAGGAAGACGAACTCTCAGTGACCCTTAGCTTTTGGTCTAAACCGAGAGAGATATAATGTGAGCGGCGGATGCTGCTCTATAAACCCTAATATATCGTTACCCTCTTGGGATTTTTGTAAGTTACAGGTATGGTCCCTGTGGTTTTTGTGTTATGTTGGTTTTGATCCTTTCAATTCATTTATTACAAAAACAAAACCTCGATGTATGGTTTTTGCTCAATTTTGATCCTCTAGTTAAGGGATGTTAACTCAAGGTCTTTGCGATGAAGATTACACCGCAAACCGCACTGTATATGTGGTGTGGAGATTTTCGCAATCACAGATCGCACTGCACATGTTTCAAACGGTAAAAAATGCATCGTAAAATGTGTTGTAGACTTGTAGTTGGTGCGGTTTGTACCTAATGCACTTTGATATAATAATTATAAAATCTTGACATTAAGATAAAAATTTGGCGATGGTGTTTTCGTATTCCTTACAATAGAAACTTTCTTTTAGTACAAAATGCATAAGTAAATAGTGCAATCTGCAAACTAAAAGGTTTGATAATCAATCAAAATACATCTAAACGTTGCCTTCAAAATAAATTATACCATAATCTTAGACAAAATATAAAAGAAGTAACTTAAATAAGGAATTTATGATGTCAAACTGAAATATTAATAAGTAATCAATAATGTATCAACTATTTTCACTTGATAAGTTGTTTTTGTGTATATGAAATGTATATCTATAAAATATATTAAAAAAACATGTGGTGCAGCTTGTTTTGTATTGCGGTTTAACAAATTAAAACCACAAAATGCACTGCAAACTTTGATTTGATGAAACTGTAATTTACATGGCGAAAGTTCTAAATTGAATGTTGCGGTGGAATGCAATGTGTGCGTTTATACAGTTTGTTGGTTTGGAATAACAACCTTAATGTTAACTTTGCGTAGTTAAGTATTCTCACACGAAAATAATATGATGATCATTGTATCTTTGAAACTTGACAAGGCAACCACATGAAACTAAAGGCCATTTACCATACGCATACCAGCAAAGACACTACCCTTACTTTCCTTATTATATAGCATTTTGGACGATCAAAATTGATTGTTGCTAATCTTCAACCCGGTGAGCGCTTATCAAGTAAGAGTCATATCCATCACTTATAGGGTAAGACTTTTGGTACTTGTTATGGCTCTTACTAGGTCATTTTCTTGGTAATTTCCATTCTCAATTGGCAAAGATTGTAAGATAAGTGATACTAGTAAGCATTTTACGGGTAAGTGTGTAATAAAGGGCCCCTAACATGGGTTATTAATGTATTTTTAGTTATTTTTTTTTTATCACCATCCATGGGTTAAACCACCATCCCATCCACCACCCCAGGTAGTTAGTGCGATCAATTTTGGAAATCACAACCAGTGTCGCAATTTGATATAGCGTTTATCGTGTTGGTAAAACCATCGGCAAAAAAGTTAAATTCAAATAATAAGTACAGATAAATATGTATATATGTTTTACACCTTAGATGGCAAGCAATATATATATATACATGTATACACACACATATGTATATATGTATAGATAGAGAGAGATAGAGAGAGAGAGAGAGATTCATTTGCAAACCACCCTTATACAACAAACTCTGCAACCCATCTATAGTCTGTAGATTTCATCAATTGATGGTTAAGACGAAATTTTCTAATTATGTTAATAATGAAATTAATTTAATAGTTTAAGTTGGAAAATTTGACGGGAGGGCATAATACTACATTGGCACCCCAATCCAAATTAAGGAATGGTATCATATCTCATATATTCTGGTTCCCATTGCTACAGTTCTTCCCTAAGAAGGATTTGACCAATAATTTCATCCATGAGAAGGTTTCAACCAATAGTAGCAAAGCTCGTACGGTGAAATTAGAAAAAGAAACGAAGAAACATCAAGCTCTTAATGATAACTTCAAACGAAGATGAACCAAAAATATACAAGGATTAGACGAAGATGAACGGGAGATGGAACATGGGTTTTAGATGCGACGAAACCCGTGCTTAGGTAGGTGCTTAGGAATTTGTCAATGGACGAAAACTTTCTTCGTATTTCACATGAACTTTTTTGAAAGTTTAAAAAATACAAAGGTTTGTGAGATCAAGGAGATCCAACAAGTAGGAGAATATCAGGGAAAAGAANTATATATATATATATATATATATATATTTGTGTGTATGCATGCGTGCATGAAGGATAGCTGAGAAGTTAAGTTTAATGTAAGAATTGGATCTGAAATTGATCACTTTTAATCTCATGGACTGCGCTTTAGAAGGGAGTTGATTTAGTGCATCTCATCATCATCTCAATCCATTTCTCATCCAACAATTGATAACCACTTATTGCCTTTCATATTAACCTCAAATCTCTCACACACACATACACACACACACAAACACACTAATAACCAACAAACATCTCGTAATAACTCGCAAAGTTTACATAGTTTCCTTGAGTGGTGGATTTAGTTTCACTAGGTTGTTTGGTGCTCCTAACGTGTTCACAAACCAGCTCTCACATATTCCTAGTGTGTTCACAAAGTTCACATGATGTTTACAAGTGTTAGGTTTAATTGTGGGTTTGTTAAGTTAATTGGTGATCATAACATGTTAGGTTTACTTGTTAGATTTAGTTTTATTTTCTAGATTATGTTGTTAACATGAGAAGATACAAAATTTTCAAAATGCAAGAAATACAATTTATTTAAAATTTAATGTAAACTTACTAATTTCCTAATTTAACCTGTAATTTAACATGATTCACGATTTATATTGGATCCCGTGGATCTCCAAAAAAGCTTCCTAAATATATAAGAACAATATACAACATAAGATTATGATATAAAGAAAATAAAAAAACACACCGTTATCATACAAAAAGACAATATAGATGTACTAGGAAGGTGGCATTTATTAAGTTCATCTAATAAAGGCATCAAGACACGACACTTTTTATCAAGAATGAAAAAAAGCATAGACAAGATAATTTTTATCACAAGAGAGAATACATGTATTCACATTAGTAGTAAAGCAATCACAGAGGCAAACACAACGAAGTTTTTTTTTTTTTTGGAAGGGTGTCCGGGCCAAAGCCCGACTGATCCCCGACAATTTTGGGGGCTAAACATGGCCCCACTTAAATGTCTCCAGGCATGTGCACAAGAAGGCTCGAACTCGGCTAGGGCGCTATGAACCCCCCGAACTAACACTATATAAACAAATATAACAAGTGAGCAATACGCAGCATCAACCAACGGAAAAACGATAACTAATCCGCCACAACACTGTTGCCAACACAACGAAGGTTCAATGGTGAAGAGACAAGTTTTTTAACATAACTCGGACATAAGTTATGAGCTTGTCTTGCAGGGACAATAACAAGGAGATAAGAAGAAGAAGAAGAAAACCATTTGTGATATTTATTTATTTTCTTGACATATACCACTTTTGAAAACCCAAAAACAACTAGAACATTGTAATTAAAACCTAAATCGCATCCAATTAGCAGGTATCCTCTGCTGAGCTGCTAATCGCAATCATTATTCTAGCATTGTCCACGAACCACAAATAACACCACTATAGCATCACGATTAACTACATAGCCACAACCACCATAACACAATGCTACAAGCAGATGCACAAACAAGCCAAAAATTGTGGCAGGGAAAGCGAAAACCAGGGTTTGTTTATTTATTTTTTATTTTTTTACAAAATTGCTCTTGTTCTCAACGGAACAAACTAATAGACGTTAATGCTAGGGATCAAATCCGAGCAAAAAACCATACTATAAGGTTGATTTTGTAATAAGTGAATTTTAGGGACTAAATCAAGAAAACCATAAAAATACAAGGACTAAGTTTTTCCTTCGTGAAAATAAGAGGGAATATTCGGATTTTAGGGATCTGACTTTACGAGTTGGGCCGTTGGGCTGTTATCTAGAACCAGCCTATCATGGGCCCATTATATTGCGGCCTAAATAGATGAATAAATTAATTACAACAATAGTCCTTATACTAATATTGAATATATAAATGACACCATTTAAGTAATTTATTTTACAACTTCAGCCCTTATCTTTTTTCGTTACCTTTTCTTTTTAATTTAAAATTTTACCTTCGTGGAAGTCTATTTTTTTATAAGGGGTTGTTTGTTTTTTAAGAGGTCTAAAGTCTGAAGTCATATTTTACTTCTGATTAGTAATAGTTGATACGGAAGTCTGAAATTTATATCTACAGGAGTGTTTGTTTTTACCTCTGAAATATAAAGTCTGAAATTAAATCTAAAATATAATTAAAAAATAAAAAAAGACAGTTGTATGATGGGATATATCATCATTCAAAAAAAATAATAATAAAAAAATGAAAAAAGCACAACTGTATGTTTGATATATCATCATTTAAAAAGATAATAAAGAAAAGTGAGATTTAAGAACTTCTAGAGAGAGAGAGAGAGAGAGAAATAGATCCACCGGAAAAATGGTGGTTGCCACTTGACACCACCGTTTCACATTAAGACAGTTCCACTGGCAACACATCCTACACCTCCCTTCTTCCGCCGCCGCCGACTCCATCTTTCTTTCTTCAGCCACCTCCCT
>LUCG01261400.1:0-22713 GCA_001633085.1 Carthamus tinctorius | reverse complement strand
CACACCTCTACAGTGAGAAAATAAACAATACATGATGGTGCTACTGTTTTCTTTCTTTGTTTATTTGAAGGATATGGTTTCTTATATAAACCCCTGAACTTTTAAGCAGTTCAATTCTGCCATGTAATAATTCCCTCTCCACTCAAAGCCCATTTAAGGAATGATTTTGGCTCAGTAGAAACTTTGTTTGAGTGTTAAATCAAACAGGTAGATTACTTAACGACCTTCACTTTCTAATTGTTGCTGATTAGTTAACTACAATGGATAGTTGGAGGTTGAAAGCAATTCTGCAAGGGAACAAGAAAGGTGTTAAAACAGTCGGAGGTGTCAGTTTCTAATGGTCTTATTTCTCTGCAGCATAATCGACAACACTCCAATTCAATGTTTGCACGGGAAAGTGCCGGTTTCAAAGATCAGCTCCATGAAGCGATTATCAGCCAAAGCTTGGAATACAATATCATCCAAGGTACCTTTCTGTGCATATTATTCATGTTTATTTTGTTAGGTACTGACCTAGGCAGATTGCAGACTGAATGCAGAAGTGTACATTTATATTTCACGACTATTTATCGATTTTCTGCATTCGACCCGGTCAAAGTGACTATTTCCTGCTAGATATACATTAAGTAGAGTGATTTTGTTCTGCATTGTCTTTCTCTTATCATGTAAATCTGCAAGTTGATGAGCACCATATGTCTAGAGCCTGTTATGAGCATCATTGTTGTATGCATCTTTTAATGTCATATTCTACATAGTTATATAAGTAAAGACAGGCCTTAATCTGAGGCATCTTTGTCATCAACGTATGCTTCTAAGTGGATCGATCTTTGCCTTTTCTCCTCTAACATCGGCACTTAGTTGTTTTAGTTGGATGTTGTGCGGGAGAGGATGTGAATTGTGAACCTATCAAAAAATGTGGATTTGGTTCTCCATTTAGATATTTGAATGATGCTATTCATTGTAGGTGTAATGAATGTTGTGGAAACTTTTTATGCTATTGTTTGATGCTTGTGGGAGAGTATTGCATGGAGAGTGGATTGTTGGTAGGTTGAATCCATTTGCTGGATACAAGATCACTTTGAATCTTGCTGCTCACTGAGGTAGCATTGCCTCAAGATATCAGTCTTACAGGATACCATGTATCGCCGACAATGCGAAAAAGACTCGAGATTGAACTCTTGTTTGATTTCCATGAAAACAGGATATATTTGTTTTTTCTAAGTCACAAGGTAGACAGTTTGACGTTTAAGAAATCAAATAAAGAATCACTCTTGAGGAGATGGTTGTTTTGGTATATAAGTATAAAAAGAATAACTATGCTGGGACGAAAGTGGTTGTGCTTTTCAGAGGCAATACTGTAGATTAACTGAATGTGCTGGATATTTCCCTTTTCATTTGCTTGTGTGTGTGGTTTGAGTGAGGCTTGCAGACTTGCAGCTGAGGTTTGGGGATATTGAAACTCTTCTTAAATGTGGGCATGTCTCCGGCAAGTGATTGACTATCAAGCATATGTAGAAAATATTTTTATATAGTAATTCAGAATAGGCCATAACTATGCAGTCTATGCTAGCAAATCTTGCAATTTGCAAAAATATAAGAGTCATTTTGTAGATTTTTGAACTTAAGTATGCTTCTTGACGTATACATAAGGTTATTAGGGGTTGGTTTAGACTTTTATTAGATACAAGGATTAATTTGTAGTATTAGTTAATTCTTCAGTAAGATCAATATTTCCATTATTAGGATGATTCTACACCCCCATGATGATAGAAAGAAGACAGATGGCAGATAACGAAGGTACCCTGGTTGGCTCTTCTACACTCGTACTCACTTTTCTGTTTCTTCTGTTCCATGAGTCTCATGCATTAATTTAAGAGCTGTTTCTTCTGTTCCATGAGTCTCATGCATTAGTTTAAGAGCTACTTGGGGCAGATTTAAAAGCTTAGGTGAAAAATAGAATTGAATGAGTTATATGAATGGCTGAATATAAAATAAAACATTCAATTCAAAAGTACAATTACAGGAAATGTAGTTTTTTTCAATCCATAAAAAATATAGCCCAATCATAATGAAATGAATTGTCATTAAAATAGAACATTTAATTCAAAATTGGATTAACTTTGCTAGAAAAGAAACTGTTTGTTTGTCGAAAAGATGCAACACAACCTAGCATTAAATGTAGAAAATTTAGGTTGTAGATAAGTAAAACCCAACTCAATACTTATGGTGGAATATGGGTTGATTTGATAAGCCATGCAGAAAGCAAAGTGTAGGCAATCCCATGTGCTAGCCAAAGTATGCAAAACCTAACAAGTGGTTTTAAGACAACTAAATCTGAATGAAAATGGGCATAATTTTCAACCTTTGGTATAGGTTCAAATCCTATTGGACCAAAATATTTCAGATGTTTTTTCTATCATCTGACTGAACCGACACTAGACCTTGACAAAGAACTTGTTTCAAAAAACAGAGCACAGACACACCTTAAATTTATGTACCCATGGTGGATTGCACTCTAGTTGGATGGATGAGCCTTCATAAGCATTCGTCACACAAAATTGGATTGTTTCAATGGAATTCAGTTTCTAAGCCATCAGTCATCACCGTACAGGAAATGCGGATGGGTTCCAAAGGTTCATTACCTATTAGCAGTATGAACTGTGTTCTATACTTCTACTATAGAAACCTGAGGGGTTTGTCTCTTTGTATTGTTGGTTGTAATTTTTATCCTACTGCAACTAGTTTTAGAGAAAAGGTTTGTAGTAAAGGCGCTTGAGTGGTGGAGAAAAACCTTCAGTCTTAAGGCAAAAGAACTTGATCTATATATCTTGTGTCAAGTTAGTAGTTACGTTGGATGGTGCAAAGAACCCAAGGGATGTGGCTGTCACATAAGAAGTGTCAATTAACTTTATAGCCGCACTCTGTGGATCTTTGGGGCATGGGTAACTGGATTTGAGTGTTTGGGGAAGATGCGTTAGAAAGTCTTTGATGGAGAGAGAAGAATGCTTATATACTTGTTTCCTCCAGTTTTCTTTGATCACTGTAAAGAAATGAGTGCCGGCGACCTTGTAAATCGGACTAATTACTAGAATCCACCTAAGACTGCATCTACTGCTTAATACTAGCTTATAAATCGGATAGGCTCAACGAATTACTAGAATCCACCTAAGACTGCATCTACTGCTTAATACTAGCTTATAAATTGGACAGGCTCAATGAACTAACATATTCGAATTATAATTGTTTACTGCTTAATATCACTTTTCTGTTGTTTTGCTACTAAATTAATGGATTCTCATTGTGACGGTAATTTATGATGCTTGTAAATAAAGTATGAAGGTGGCCCAGAATTGGGTGAGGATGACTGCTGCATCGTGTGCCTGAAGGAAACAGCATGTGCTGCGGTAAGTGCTGATAGCTATAGAGATGGGCGATCATCAATGAGAGAACTTGCAGAGGCAGCACTTGCTGGGAAGTGTCCTGATGGGCCGTTGTACTACGTTTCCAAGGCATGGTATGTTATTACTTACCTATGTTGCAACCATTCGAATTTATTGATATTTACCTCAGCTTTGGTCAATCCAACAATAGAACTTCTCTTTTTATCGTAGTGCATTAGTGCTTATATGTTGTATCTGTGCATCCTTCTATGGTCTGGCTCACTTTAGTGCATCCGTCTGTGCCTTTATTATCGAATTCTGTAAATTGGTGTACATATCTAAGTAATTTGTTTGATCTTTGTAGGTTGAGTCAGTGGGTACGCAGACGAAACATTGACTCCCCGTGTGAAGCTGATACTGGACCAACAGCTTCAATCAGGTGCCCACATGGAGAACTTATGCCTGAGCAAGCTGCTGGCGCCAGGCGTGCCCTAATACCGGAGAATTTGTGGGTTTTTATATTCAAGTCTGCCAATGAAGTAAAGCCTGATGATATGATTGGCTGTACGGTTTTTCCATCCGACTCTGAAACATGCCCTCAGTGCTGTATTGATCTCTCAGAAGTAACGTGCATGGAAGATAACCTAAGGTTGTCGAACTATCTTCTCTGTGAAGAAATAAATAATCTTTTACTTTTTAGTTTTTTATGGACTTCAGTCTTCCATGTGTAGGGATTTCAAGCTTAAACAACGTCAGTCTCATGAGAAGCTAGCTTTTGGAAAAAGCGTACCACTTTTTCCTCGAGACAAGTACTACTTGTTGCCTTCTTCATGGCTTTCAAAATGGCGATGCTACATCACCGCAGGTGGCAAGAGTGCATCTTCTACTGCAGAACCAGACAATTTGAATAGTATCATTGAGTCACTGAAATGTGAACAGGTGTTTGATACTTCCTCCTCTTTGAATAATATTTTTTTTATAATTTATTCCTAAGGACCATGTTGGATGAAACCATCTTGATTAGGACCAAAGTTGTAAAGAAATTGGCAAAGTAGGGTTAATTGAAAATAAGCTAAAAATAAGGGTTAAATTGTGAAAATTCCAAAATATATATAAGCTTAATTAATTTTTAAAAATCCCAAAAACATTCAGCTGATTCTCTCTCTAAGCATTTCACCTCAAATTTCTTGTTACATTTTTGATTTCTTAAGAATTTGATGTTAGACATGGATTAAGGGCTCAAGATAAGGTATGTTCATGGTTAATTTTTGTGATTTCTTTAGGGCAAATGGATTAAACCCTAAGTTTATACATGACTCAGTATTGTTATCTGGCATTGACACTCTGCCTACAGTGAGTTTATTTGTTGATCATGAATTGCTTCTTTTTTAGTTTCTGTCAATACTTGCCGTTCATAGATATAGGTATACAATTGTGGTATTAAGATGAATGCATTTTTTAGCTGACTACACTTGCATTTGTTTTTTCTCTTATCTAAAACAGCACTCCAGGCTTCTTCAAAGACCTCCAGAACTTATGCGCAAACGCGGTCTAATTCTTCAAAAGGCTCCCAATGTAGGAACACAATTCCTTCTCTAATTTTATTTTCTGTATGTAAGAAAGTCCTGTCAACGTCATCATGCTTTAGAAGAAATAAATATTGTTTCTGATTCTCTAGCAGTTAAATTATATGTCATTAAATATCAGGCAAGCATTTTTGGGGTCAATAAGTCAAGTTTGTACGTATTGTTGCTGATTCTCTAGATGATGTTGCAGGTAGATGAACTGACAGTCATTACTGAAGATGACTGGATATCATTCTGTAAAGACTGGAATTGTATGGAGGAAAAAGGCATATCGGCTGAAATTGATCTAAGTAATTCTGCTGAAGAGTGCTTATTGGGGACATCGGAAGAGATGCCAATTACAGAGGAGAATGTACATTCTCTTGATGATGCAAATGGCGAGACCGAGTCGCAAGGGCCAATAATTAAAACTTATCCTGAGGTATGTTTTATCCCTAATTAGCCTGTGCAGTTTCTTCTCGAAACAAATAAACAGAGCACTGCTTTTTCCATTTTTTAACGCAATTGCATCTATGATGGGTATTTGCTGTAGTATGTATAATGAGTTTCTCATTACTCTTTTTAACTTCGTGTAGGTGTGTGAAAATTGTATTGGTGAACGGGAAAGTTTTGAACTAGTGAGGAAACTAAATTACTGTAACGAGGATATATGCATTTGTTTTGTTCGTGGGAAAGAACCACCAAAGTATATTCTAGAAGGATCTGCAAACATCTTAGAGCCAAATCGCCGAATCTCCAAACGCTCTAGAAGGACATCTTATGGGAACTCAGTAAATTTAAATGTTTCTGGGTCCACTACTCTCTATGAACTGAAGATGATGATTTGGCAATCGTTTGGGGTATGTATCTTCAAATTTATTGCCAAATGCATGCTCTTTCATTGTGAATGATCTGCATTACATGTTTATTGACTACTGATTTGAGATTTTTGTGTTTATTCTTTAAAGGAACTTGACCAATGGAGTAGTGTGATAGAACTTGCAACTTCAGAAGCATATATGATGTTGATGTGAAATTTTTTATACAAGTTTGGTGAACTTCAATGTTATCAATTATTACTCCGGCTGCCCCCAAAAATGTCCACTTTGAAATCTAGGAGAAATTTTTGGACAATTTGTACAAATGAATGCAATTAACAAAGTGACTTGTTATCCAGTCCTTAAGAAAGACAGAAAGTAAGTGCAATTTAAGAACAATTTTATCATTCTGATAATCTTGAAATAGGGCCATTTTTTGGAGCGATGTTTTTTTTTCTCTCTTCTGTGTTGGAGGATGTTAATTATGTGGATATAGAAGAGTATAGTACAGTCTAGTTTTGTATGTATTTTGATGTTACTTTCTCGAGCCATATATCAGTTGTAACATTTTAATTTTTGAGGTGGAAGCATGTCTTTAAAAAACATAACTGAGTTATGTTTTTGCAGATCGTCAAGGAAAACCAGATAATTCACAAAGGTTCGAAGATAGTTGATGGGGAAACTGCTACTCTTGCTGATATGCATATATTCCCAGGAGATGTTTTATGGGTGACGGATTCAGAGATCCACGAGAATCGTGACATTGCAGGTGATTGGTCCAACACTAACTATATTTGCTACAGTCCAAGAGAAAGCATGATATTGCAAGTGATTAGACCCCTCACCTTAATCAACTTTTTTAGTCGGATTACGTTGTTTTGGCGTGTTATTTGGTTGAACATATTTATTCTTGAAAAAACAGGTTTTGGTTTTTCAAACTGATCTCAGTGACCCTTTATTTGGTCAAAATAACCCTTTGCTTTGGCTCTTACTCATTTGATTTCATTATATTGTTACTCTTGTGCATAGTCAAGTAATTATAAGCTCATGCTTTACTTTTTTATACTTTTTTCAGAAGAGCTTTCTGATACAAAGATGGAGGTGCAGCAATCTGAGGGAGGTTTTCGAGGAACTCTTTTGACATCAAATATCCCCCCTACCCAGGTCATGTCTCAAGGATGCTTCAACTAAGCAGGATCTTTTGTACCGTTTTGTGCCTCTTGGTATATTGTATATCGGAAGAGAAACCAACGAGTTTTTGGTAAATAGTGTGAGGTAACATCTCATCTTTTTTCTATTCCCATTTTGCCCTCCTATCTGCACATTATCTTAAGCGCTTTATTCATTTGTTTCTCTTAAGAAGATTCACCTAGAGATGTATGAAAAACACAATCGTTTGGTTGGCAAATGTGTAGTGTAGATCAAGTGGAACAAAAATAGGAAGATAAAACAGAACTGGTAAATTACTAAATTGCCCATGTCATATTAAAACCTAAAACCGTCCTAGTTTAACTAGTAACTCCTGAAATGGGGGCTTACTAACTAGAAACTTGTTAGCGGTCTAACTTAAAGTTTTTATCTGTTTCAGAAGGCTCGCAAGTTATGTGAATCTTGAGACTATGCTTGTGGAAGCTCTTCGTCATGCCCTTGTTACCGCATATGGGCGTGTTTGCTAAAAGTGTGTAGAGTTGTTTCGACTACTATGGTTTTTGGTACCTTAACAAGAGATTACTCTCTTATTTTGTTACAGACAGAGCCATATATAAAAATACCTTGGCAATGGCAATGGCCAGTTTCTTCATGATTATGTTTGCAAGATTTCAATTTTTTTAGTTATTAGCTTATTGTTCTTCCTTCTATAGAATATATTGTTATCACAGTTAAATCTGCTCACATAATTATTTACTAACATAGCTTGTATTTTTTTTTAATAATTAATAAAAAATGAAAGGTACATAAAAACTCTGGTCCTGATAAGATTCGATTCCTTTGTAAAAGAAAAGAAAATTCTTTGTTTCTGCCTCTCAATTTAGGCTATGTTTGGCAAACTAGGTGATAAGCTAGCTGTTAATTGATAAACTAGCTTATGAACAAATTATATTTGGTAAAAACTAGCTTATGGGTATGTAAAAAAAAGGCATATTAGGGTATAATAATTAATATTAATAAGGGTATAATCGAAAAAAGCTATAAAAAGCTACCTTCAAGTAGTTTATAAAAAACTAGCTTATAAGCTAGTTTTTGTTCATCCAAACATGTGCAAAAAAAAGCTAGCTTATAAGCTACGAGTTACCTTATTTTACAAACTCGCTATTTTGTGTGAACCGTGTAAATCCATCACAATCGTTGATTATTTTAATCAAAGGCCATGATTAGATGCCTATATTTAAGGAAAATTGGTTATTTTCAAATTTAAAAAATGAATTAGCACACATGGGATAATTGGTTATTTCCCACCAAATCTTTGCATTCTGATTGGACGAAAATGGGTTTACACGGTTCACACAAAACAGTGAGTTTGTAAAATAAGGTAACTCGTTTACCAAACAACGCCTTAGGCTTTGTGTTTACCAAACAATGTCTTAGGCTTCACATTTAATCTAGATAGATGTCTGTATAGATTGAAAAAGTTATTTGTTATAAGGTTTTTCCACAAATGAAAAGATCATGTTTTCTAATCAGTAAAGGCAACTTTGAAAAAAAAAACTTGTCTTTTTACATAAATTGCACCTAGAAGCTTATTGACTAAACCACTTTTACTAAATCACCACCAAATAAGCTGTGAATCTAGTTAAACCACTTTCCTACTCAATGTTCACAGTCAAGGCTTAGATCAGATTTTGCTTCACATTATAAACAAGTTCTGAATATGCGTGCATTTGTCGTATATAAATATTATATACTTCAAACAAAGCAAGCTATATGATCACTCTGACCTCATAGAAGGTTGGACCATACCAATAACCCAGATACCGCTTGATCAATAACCCTTATGGGAAAAAAATGTTTTTTTAAGAGAGATACAATTAAACCTAAACCCATATGGGGTAAAGCTCTCATGGTCTTTTAGTTTCAAAATCAAGAATGGTAACAACCCATCAACATATTGATTCATGGCAAGAGTTCCTACACTTGAAAACATTTGAACTAAAGTTACAAAAACATCATAGTTGACTCTAAAACTCGAGAAATATCATGTTCGACTTTCTCCAGACAAATTGACGTAAATACACGCTACAGTTCAAAACAGCTCCGCCTTCATAAGATGAGTTCGACATATTCAACAAAAATTCTCCATTAAACCATACCTTATGGGTAAGCTTCGATTCTTGACGAGCAAAACCGAGGCAGCATTGACATATAAAGATGGCACACAATGCGGAAAACGGCTACATATAAAACATCCGGACTCGGATGTAAAAAAGTTCACCATACCGATAAATACGACTGCTCCGCAAGGATTGTTGGAGTCAACTCAAAAGCGTTCTACAAACATGGGATCCAAATCTTATCCACAATTTGGGTTATAAACCAACCCAATATGAACGCCCGTTTGAGTTGTGGATAGGAGATGATGTCGGAGAAGTCACACACCATTCATACCAAACCTACATCACAACGTAAAGAATTTAACAAGGGATAGTGTTTATATTGTTCAAGAACAGTCTCAAGGAAACAGTCACTCTATTCTTTCAGGTAGAGGTCAAGTCTATATAAGTAGGATATAGTGGGTTTCTTTGTTTTCTTCTTAGATCGGTCAAACACCAACCCCATAAAGACATACATGGACATAATCATCTAGGAAAAAAAGAACAAAGTTGAGAACATCTTCCTTGATCAGCCAATAATAAGCCCAATGATATCTTAAAACTATTTATTGAAAATATTTTTAGAAGTTTGTTCCTCCGTCCATCAAAATTTGCAACATTTTCGTTTTGAGCATTATGAAACCAATGTGAAATAGATTTGTACACAACATTGTGAAATAATTTACCTTGGTATTGCCACAACACCGCCAAATGTGAAATTCCAGGGGTGATCCGGCTTTCACATATATGGGCGACCTTAGTGGGAAGAATATCGGAAACCTGAAGCATTTGCACACACAATGTGATTATGAGATCATATCTGCATTTTAATCCTATAACAAATGAAGAACAAAAAAGGAGATGCATAATTTGGAAACGAATGCTAGAAAGAGTTTTAAAGTTATGGTAGCATACCAGCTGAACATATTTGGCGTTGCAGTTGTTGGTTCAATGCCCAAATGTACGTCTTTGTAAAGTATTGCATCAAAATAACCAGCAAACCCTATACATCAATGGTATTATGGCTTTTAGATTAGATAACCCAAAATTTACAAAGAAAAACAAGGTTTCTCGAAAATCAATCTATTTCCTATATAAGCCTTGGCACTATACTTCACCATTTGTTTCTAGTTGCAGAACAATAAATAGCATGGTCAGTTATTAGTTATTACAAATAAATTACGACTGGTTAGGCGGTTAGCGTACACCAATTCACTAGGGGTGTTCAAAAAGCCCGTAAAACCGAGAAAGCGACCCGAACCATTTGATGCGAAACCGAAAGCTGATAACCCAAAAATTGAAAACCCAGGTATTCACAGGTTGGTTTTGGTTTTAGAACTTTGGTACCCGTGGGTACTCGAATAGAACATGATATAATGTATATATAGTATTTAGTTTATATCATTAATTATTTAGCTATTAACCTAAAGCCAAATGAGTAGATCTTTTTACCTTTTGATGTGAAGCTTATTTTAATTAAACTTATTAACAAAAAAGGGATGATTTTTGAACAATTAAACGTATTTTAATTTGTAGGTCTTTGATTATTTTTATTTATTTGTTGTCTGATTGTTTTTAATGTTATATTTTGGTACCATTTTTATATAGTAAGTGATATCTTTTATAAATTCAGGCAACTGTGGGTAACCGCCTAATTTCAGTTTGGTGCGGTTCAGTTTCGGTTTGGGCAACTAGGTAAGGTAACCAACTCATGCAGTTCGGTTCACATTTTTCCTACTAACCGAACCAAACACCTCTACAATTCACTAATTAAATAAGACAACACCTGGACTGAATTTGTCATTTAAAAACTCATTTACTTGGTTAACAATAATATTGAACTTCATTTTCTTTTTTAAGATATTCATCCAGGATCACAAAATCATGGTTATACAGGGTATTTCGATTACAGAAACTTAGGTATAAGTAGTAGCTTTTCATACCATGAACAATAGTTGATCCTGTATCACTGGGCATCTCGAATCGAAGCTTCTTGTATCGCTGATTACTTTTATTGGGTGAACAGTTTGGATGTGTAAAGGTAAACACCTAAACAGAGAAAATGAAATTAGTTAACTAAAAACAATATGCACTTTTAAGTTCAGTAAAATAGCTACAGAGGGAAGAAACTCACAGATTGAGATGGAGAAAGTCTGGCCAAGCGGTGCAGTTTTACAACGTATGCAGTTTCGAAGTGTAAAAGATCTTTGTGCAATTTGACCTGCAATTAAACCATTTGGTAATTGATATATGGTTTAATATTAAACACACAAGTAAAATCAAACAGGAAGCAACTTACATCATTATACAACTTTGATGTAGTCACAGGCTGTATAAAACTTGTATACCTGACACAAAACAAGCAAAAGAAATATTCAAAGAAAATCCATATAACTTTAAAAAACAAGATCCGGGACTCAGCAGTAATTTAGAGAAATAGATAACAAAACCGAACCCAACCAGCCATGAAAAATCGACCATTATTCACCATCGCTCTATTCTCATACTTCCTTCTAAATTGTAGGTTACATATATTTTTATACTTCCCTACAGTATAATTAATCAAGTACGAGGAAAATCACTTAGAAATGCAATGAACAACTACAACTAAAACTGGCTTTACTTCAGAATATCATATGAACTAATCTCTACTTGGTTGTATATTTGCATCCAAAAACAGAAACTCCACAAAACAAATCAATATATTGATAAGATAGTCCACTTAACTGAATATGGTTATTAAAAGTCCAAAAAATTCATATGCTTCATTAAGGTTTCCATCTCAATGATTAATAGTAATCCTACTACATGCATATGACATTTTATTTATCAAGTGTATGTTCACCACATCATGATGAAGCCATAGTGTCCACCCATAATTAATCATCATTTAACATTTGTACTAGGCAGAACTTGACCAGCAATACAACATTCAAGTTGGAGATATTAAAAGTTAAAACCAAATCAATTAATTAAATTGACCAAAACATAAGCATAAGTACGTACGATGATGGAATCGAGATTCCATCTGGCTTTAAGAACCGTTCAGCGCCATCAAGACACTCGGGTGAGAGCTCATTGTCACCAAAAGAACCAAGTAATTCACTGACCTACATTAAAAAATACACCAACAATGTAACTTACGTAACAAACAGTTGATAAAAGTACAAAATGGTGTTTATTAGTAAACGTGCTTACCAAAATGTCAGCTTTCTCTGGAGCATCCCAACAACGCATGTCACTGGAAATTATGGTCACAACGT
Source organism: Carthamus tinctorius (assembly GCA_001633085.1). Lineage (NCBI taxonomy): Eukaryota > Viridiplantae > Streptophyta > Magnoliopsida > Asterales > Asteraceae > Carthamus > Carthamus tinctorius. The sequence goes on along the minus strand of LUCG01261400.1, from coordinate 10,379 downwards.
TTTCCCAACCTTCTAATTTAACCAAGCTCTATTACAGAAAAGAATGACAAGGTAAGAGGTAAACTCAAACAAAAAAAGCAAAAATTGGATTTGATGATATGAGCACTTCACAGAACAAAAAGATTATCAAGGGACAAAAGACCAAGTTAGGATGCCATGCAGCTCTTAGTAAGCAACTGCCATGTCACAATTGATTCCTTCCTGCTCTTATATTAAATCTTTCTTGTTTATGGAGCTACAAAAATAAATTTGGATATATTTTGGAAACTCTGGCTTAGTAGCATACAATTGCTATACCATGATCTGTACTCGCATCTGGAAAAGTTCAAAGCAAAAGCAAAGAATGAAGCATGTATTGTTGGGTGCTGTGTGATGAATGGAAGCTGAAAGAGAAGAGCAACGAAGGATTTTGCTGCTCAAAATACAATTTCATTACAATATATTAGCATGTCCATAGTACCTTTCACGTAAAAACTTGGTACACTTTTGAACATTCGGTTGGACATCGTCTTTTCTGTGTTGCCACCTTTTCTAGTTGTTTACCCAAAACATTTTTTGGGTAGAATTTTGTGATGGGTATGCCCATCTTTATTAAGTATTTTCATTATTTTGAAATAACTTTTTCCTGAGGTACAAAATGCTATATTTGGTATAATGCATATAGATAATTTATGTTTCCATGCACTTAACGACAAGATCATAGACAGGATTTAACTTACATGAAGTGTAACAACTGCATTTGGATTCTTTTCTACAGCATAAACTTTCAACTTACGCCCAGTTTCTTCAGCAGCCTATTTGCAAAATAAAAAAAATAAAGCGGGTAAAAACAGTGACGTCCGATCAGCAATGTATGTACACAAAAACTAGACAAAACTGCTGGTACTAGAAGCCAACCATATTGAACATGAGTAGCCAAGTACTCCATACAAAATCATGATCCAATAAGTTTTATAGCATAACCGAAGAGCCATTGGCACAGTGGTATCCTGGTTACCGGTAGATCCAAAACCTCCCTAGTGGTCAACGGTTGAAGCCTCACCAAAGTTGAGGAGTGTGCGTAAGTTTTGCGGTATATAAATATTATATTATCATATACTTCTAAAAAAGTTTTAGAGCATGCTCAATCAGTAATCATGTGCCCTTATATAAAGGATGTTTCACATGCATACCTGTAATGATGCTCTAACAAGAGGTCCTCGTCCAGCACCTACAACCATCAATACCTGCAAAACAACATAAGACGACGTCAAAAAGCACATATCTAAAGTCAGAAACAGTTGTAAGAAAAGTTCAGGTACAACAAAACGACCCCAATATGTCCCACCAAGAAGTGGGGTCTGGGGGTGGGTTTTACGCAGACCTGACCTCTACCCCAAATAGTATAGAAGCTATTTCCATGAAGACCCCAGATTGTGCAAAGTGTGTGAAAAGATAAGATAAAACTTGCACAAAAAGTATGGTGGTGTATAATATGAGAATTTCAAATTAGTTACAGTTATATGATTCAAATGTTCAGGCACAACAGTTGCTGTATAATGGAGAAAGCTGCAAAACTAAATCTTACAACGGTGGTCGTAGATGCATTCTCGTCGGAGATCCTATCCATCAACGCTTTACTGACTGCCCTTTGGTACTGCCAAATACAAGCACATTAGGCATTAACAAACAGGAATAGCAATAACCTTGAATCATCTGACAAATCAAAAGACATAAAAAATGTTAAAACATAAAACTAACAATCAGAAATAGAACATATACAGCCAGTAATAAACTTCATAAGATCAAAGCACTAAATTAATAAACTTATTTCCAAATGTAGTTGCTTACTGCAAAGTAAGGTGAAAATATGTATCTACTTTGTCAAACTTTTCACTTTCACCAAATCGATGACACTGTCACCATTTTTACATTTGCGATAAAAATCATAAAATATCCAAATACTACAATTAAATCCACCCTACAAGTAATAGTAGGGCTGCAATTGGCAAATAAGATCATTTCATCATATATAACCCATGATTAGAGGATCAAAAATGTTGATAACTGATTCCATCATATAGAACCCTTGAAAAGTAGATCATAATGGTTGTTAGGTGACAAAATAAGAAGCCGATGTAATTTCAGCAACACAATAATGTAGTAATTTAGTAACTTGACAGCAGAAAAAGAAAGCCAGTTTGAATCAGAATCAGAATCAGCATATATCTCAGCCATGATAGAATATAGGTCATGTGTCATGTATCACGATATTTCAATAAATAAAGTTCTTAAAGTACAAGTCATCACAGCAATAATGCCATACCTGGATGTATTTGACACTGTCTTTTTCAAATGTTTCATAAGTTTGTGCTTCTAGATTATCCATGAGAGGCTGCAATGATAAGAATAGTGCAACACTGCAACTAAATGCCGGCATAGCCAAAAAAGACTACATAAAAGCAGAACACCAAACTTAAACATATAACTCACTTGCAAGGGAGATTGTAGAAAATCCCTGTAACCAAGCTGCATAATTGGACAGAATCAACAAACATATCATCATTAAACAAAACAAACTGATATTTTCAACAACAGTTCAATACAAATGCTGGGCTGGACGCCAACCTCAAATCGCTCTTGTTCCGGAAGGGGCTCCATCTTCTGATATAAATAGCCAACATAGTCCAAGTATGACCTTAGGTCATGTCTTTGGGCTTCTGATTAAGGGAACAATAAAAAAAGCCTTCAGATAAATAAATGAATAATTATAGAACCAAAAAAAACACTTGACAGTTGACAACTTTAACAATCTTAGCAAAAAGATGGCAGATATAATGACGTTCAGTATAAGTAACTAGTCTAATAGACATAGAAAAAGACATTTCAAAGCCCCATCCGAGTAACATAATTATATATCACCATGTCAGCTGCCATTATCGATTTAATGTTCTTATATCTACATGTTTTAAAATCTTATGTGATAAGCCACCAACAATGGAAACTTACGCTGGGCATAGTTATCAGTGTCAGCAGCAACCGCCGTGTTCCCACCAGGAAGTTTGTGCACTGGCTTCCCAGAAAGCACTATCTGAAAACAAAAATGATGGAGCATTAGCTAATCATGGTGGAATTATAATTATCAGGAAAACACGATGAGAGATGATCAAAAACATGCTTAAGACTTGATGTAGTAAAGTCTATGTCATTGTCTTCATAAGTGATGGTATTTATTTTGAATAAGATCAGGGTGCTTAGATAAAAGAAAGAGAACATGAGTCCACTCTATGGCACAAGATGTTATTCATGTCTTCGGCTACTTTCCAAGCACATACCCTTTATGGTTACTCAAAGACAGAAAAGAAAAACGCTAAGCGAGTTCACTTGTGAGCATGCAGGTCTCTAGGGATTGTTTATCATGTTGGATAATTGCTACTAGCTAAAAAGGAATAACACGAAAACCATTAAGATAGACATACAAATGAGCTAAATTATTTTGATCAAAAGGCTCCTGTTGCCAGAGAATGAAGTAATAAAGTTATCAAACATGAAGACGAGATAAAGTAACTAATCATAAATTTGCGCAAAGAGAATGCAACTTATTGTCAATGGCAATTAGTGACATAACTGATAACTTAAATCTTAAGAAACAAATTGCCTGATTGCTTGAGGGTATTTCACTGTAAACCTAACACGGGACTTGTGATTATTGGTTCAGTAAGAGTTCCCATATTATTAAGCTCACTACAAACTATTTGTCCCTGAGAAAGACCAAAATATAAACTACACCCCAGATAAGTATACAACTATGACAAAAGCAATTATATACCTGGATTGAATAGTAAAAGAAACGGCTCAGCAGATTCTGATGACGCTTGGATAGGCACGGGTAGCCCCGGGCGTTAGTTAGAAAAGTCTGAAGTAGTTGAGAGAAGTGTTAATTTGAGATACAAAGATTCAGCTTAGTATCATAACAAGAGAAGAATGAAAAGTTTTTGAATACATCGGTATGAATAATGGCTGCTTTGACGGGCTCCCCAAACCAACGCCCAATTGAATTTGCAGAAGGTAGTGAAGACCTAACATTATATACATAATTTAAAATCAATAGATGAGAAAGTGCAGATACTGAAGTTCACCAATAACTATACCCAGGTGCCCTTTGGTGTAGTGATACCAAGAGAAGCCTGAGGTCCTGGGTGCAATTAGCATAATCGACAAAAATAACGTGTATTAACCATATAAAACAAAATTTAAACTGCATAGCAAGGGATATGTCTACTCACAGAACATCAAGGGCAACTGATAGCTGGCTGTGATGTTCACATAAACCACGAAAAGAATTCCACAGTTCCCAAGAGTCAGTAAGCTCTACTGCCTGTGGGGCCACAAATGAAATAACAATATAAATATACAAAAACTAGAAACATATTTTGAATAAAACCAAACAATGAAGCATCGCACCTCGCAGGGAAAGATAAAAAAAAAGAGAAACTCTCAGTTCATAATCCTCCAGTAAAAAGCACACAAGGTATCAACAGCACTTCGTTCCTTTGTACAGGCCAAAAGGACCTCCTAATCCTGTCACGTGGTACTAACCTAATTCCAAATGAATCGGCAGGTATTCGTCAAAAGAGGGAATCCAGAGCATCAACTACAGGCAGCTTTTAGGTTTATAGATTCACTCTCTAACTAGAAAATAGAAGGGGCAGGGGATAAGTTCATGAAAAAAAAGAACGATAACTGTTACAGAGCATGATTAATTTTCTTCCTTGTAAGCAACTAGGACAGTGGAGATCTAGCTATCCAAGATAGGTGCATATATGCTGAAAGCAATGAAATGGGAGAACAAAAGGTTACAGGAGTTCCTCAGTCCGGTTCCTATAAAAATACGAGAATAAGAGATCACTCACCATGGCGTCAGAAGCTCCATTCGCAACATCATCCTCATCAGACCTCTCTAGAGGAATCCTAAGCCACAACTTCATAAATAGAAATGAAGCATAAGAATAAACAAATCCATTATATCCAAGTCAAAGATAGGGTCACCCCCGGGGGTGTATAGAGCATATCAAATCTGAATACGGTGATGTGTAAAGACAACCATTAATACCTGCATATTGTTAAGGTTCTGTAGAATCTGATTCACACATCTTGCATAATTACCACAGGATTTGCCCTTAGGCGTAGGGAGAAGACACGCCTGAAAAAGAACAAAGATGTTTAAGTCCAGAAGCTACAGTGTGCAGGAATTGCAGCTTGATGACAGTTGAAGCAATCCAGCACAAAAATTTACATTGCAGGCATTCATGTTAACAGATAATAATCAACATATTTTGAGGACTACATCTGAATAGCAAAATATTAAAGCATGTAGGAAACATAAGAAAGAACACACAAAAAAATGGCATAAAGCATAAAATTGCATTTATGTTAGCAATCCTATGATTTGGAAGTGGCATCCTTATACAGCTAGAATTCCTTCAAAAAAATTGTGTATATCATAAAACCAAAGAAAGGTCAGTTTGGCAAACTATTATCCCAAATGTGTCAAGTGATATTCGTGTGTTCAACACAATATCACAACAATACACCTAATATTCAATTAGCTCATCATAACCAGGAATCGCCTATAAAGAAAGCATGAACAGCTTATCGGATTGCTCAATCTAATCGAACCTTCTGAATTTTTTTTTCAGGAAAAATTGAATGTTCAGCAAACTAGAGAAATGAATATGCTAATATTTAAGTTACTAATGTTTTCATCAGCACTCATTAACAAGATCACTGCTACCAATTACATACATTTCACAACTGCAAGCTGAAAAAAGCTAAACCTTAGACAGAGAGGGTACAAATTCCACATCCTAACATATGTAGACACAACCATCGCATGTTTTAATTGTAAACCTGTAAAGAGAGATGAGATGCCCAAGCTAATTCTTGCTTCAAAGCAATTTCAGAATCCTCTCGAAGAATGTCATCTTCTGAATCCAAGTCAATCCACGAGCTAATTTTGCCTGATAAGATGTGGAGCCCATAAAAAAAACTACAAAGAAGAATGTTGAAATATGAAAATGAAACAACATAGACAGCAACCATAAAATGATTAACAATGTAAGCCAGCCTGAGTTGCCAACTACAGCAAATTAATCAATATAAGCAATTAATATAACCCAAAACCAATATTATAAACTGAACTTTGAATGAAGTGGCCAAGGATAATGAGCCTAGACAAGCATATAGCATGGTCAAGGCCTTAAAACCATATAGCTAGAAAAAGAAGCTGCCACACAGCAACAACAACTAGGTTACTGAATATCCTTTCTTGATTAAAAAAAAGTCGGGCATCATCATTTGACACCCCAAATAGGATACTGAATTCAAACAGAAGAAACACGTTATAATGCAAATTAAATGTCCTTAGATTCAAAATACATGTACATAGTTTAACTGTCATAAATTGCTTTGAAATCAAATACAAACATCTCTTATAGTGGTGGACAGAAAGGTACAAAACAAGCAAACTTACGAAGGCTGCTACAGAAAATCTGAACATATATTTTTATTTAAAAAATGGAAGCAAACATGGGATGAAGTTATACCAACAACATGACTACTCCATTGTGATGGGCTTAAAACCAAGTCTGATCCAGCAAAAGGAAGCACAGCGGAGTTTCTGCTAGCATTATCGACTAAGCTAGGCCTATATCCAGGTTCCATCTGAAATGTAACATCAAAACTTAAAGTTACTCCCCGAAACAACAACAACAAAATAAGTAAGCCAGATAACGTGCAACAACTATTCATCAATCATCAGCATTGATCAACATTCCCATAACTCTTTGAAAACGTAGGTGATGCCATCCACATTTTGCATATCCTTTAAATTAACAACTCCGGCAATAACTACGTGTTCAGATGCATGTAAAGTATAAGCAGGCATCCAGTTTTGTTAAAAATCCAAACTTGGCAATAGCAAACATTTTTAGCTTGCTAAAACCCTAATTGTATATAATTCAACAGCTCCCATAGCAAATTGACTAGTGTACAATACTACAATTTATACTCCATCCGCATACAATGAAGTTGCACAAGCATATAGAAAGAAGAATTACAATAACAAAGTGTATAAAAAGATATAATAACACATAGAATTGCACAAGAAAGCCACAGATTGAAATGAAAATTGCCAAACCATGAGAAAAAAACAAAATGCAGACAAACATACACACACTGGTAAAAAGAAATCCGTATATAACTAACAAAAACTAACCAAAGGAGCAACGACGAAATCAAAACCGCCATTGACGTTATACGAAAGAACATGAGGCATGTCGTCATTGAACTCGGTCTCTACTCCACAGTATCTGGAGTCGCTTTTGTCTCCTAAATTATCACCCAACGGCATCTTTTCACCAAAAGGTTGAAGCTTTTAGGGTTTTGGTAGGGTTTTACAGGAAATGGGAAAGCAGAGGGGGAGAAAGAAGGAGGATTGGCTAGGGTTTTGGGTTTTTAATTGATGAAGGTGATCACCCTTCATTTTGAGTGAATTACAGAAATGGTCCCTTTGACAAATATTATGACTTAATCAGTCCTTCAAAAAAATTTGTTTTTAGAATTAATCCTTTCATCTATAAACAGTAAACTACCTTGGTATAGAGAAAAAAAAGGTGAGCAACTTGTGTTTATTATTTGCTTTTTTTTTTTTCATGATATCTTTACTTGGGGGTTCTAGCATGTAAATGATTAAGTTCTTACATTATTATTTTTAATGGAAAACATTTAAAAAAATCTCATTTTTTAATGATTAAGTTACTGGACATTTTTTGAATAAATAAACATTCGAATTTTAAAAAATTGTTACCTACATATTTTAACCAAAAAAACTACATGAAATCAAATATGAAAGTTCTAAAGTAAACAAGAAATCTCATGCCATTCAAACCCCTCAAAAACACCGGGTATCACTCCGCTCACCACTCCACATCGCCCTATTGTTGTCTTTTGTCCATGTCGCCTATCATATTATCGATCCCTACTATCGTTCTCTCTTTTTTAATCTATTTTTATATATCAAAAGATTAAAAAAAACAGATCAAAAGAGGGGGGCCGATAGTAGGAGTATTCACGGGGCTGGGCAGGTAGTGAAAAATTTAAGAACCATATGTACGGGGCGGACACCTAATTGTACTATTCAAAAACTAAACCGTGCAAGGTGGGTATCCAAACCGAACTGAACCGAGAAGAAGCGGGTATCCATGGTTCAATTCACAGCCACCCGCATTTTGTCGAGTGTTTTGATGTACACAAAATATATATATATATATACACATATATATATACATACATACTTGACCATGAAATTATTTTGTGACAAACTAAAACAATTAACACTAAAAAATATTAGAAAATGAAAATAAGAGTATGGATGATTGTCGTCGATACGGGTATGGCAAAACGATCTTAACCGAATTTGACCGACAAACCAATGGCAGTTGGGATGAACGAAGAAAACACGACATGTGATCGAGATTTTCTTAAGATTAGTAATTTTTTTATTATGAAGTATTAATAAATATATTTTTCTTAATAAACTAAATATATACAGGGCGGGGCGGAGCGGAGCGGGTATCCACGGGTAGTAAATTTTGAGAATCGAACCCGACCCGCGACTTGATGGGTACCCCTTCTTTCGAGGTTTTCGGGTCATGGGTTGCTCGACTATCGATTTTCTCGGTTTTGGATCATACGGTTCGGTTTTCCGATTTTTCTGAACACCCCTAGTCGGTAGCAAACTAGCAATTAGTTTTTTTGTTGGGCTAACAAGATATAAGAATCAATTTCTAATAATTCAACTGTTTATTTTATTGAAAAAATTTGTTCATTACCTCAGTCATTTAAATTGAGAAAATTTAATGATATTTTCATTTAAATTTTTTAAGGACTTAATTATTCAAATTAAAAAGTTAATGATTCTTTCATTTNTTGGTAAACTGAACATGATAAAATATAACATAACATAATTTCATGTTTGATAGAACTTTTATGTGAAACATGCACAAACATAGTGAACAAAGTGGAATGGACCTATTTCACTCCACCACCATGAAACAAGGTGAAAGTGAAACAAAGTTATGTTTTAACAATATAACTTTAAAGTGAAACACAATTTTCTCCTAAAAAATCAAATACGTATTCCTCTTTATATTTTGTTGGTTCTTTAAAATTTATTTATTACACTTTATGCACTTTAAACTTTCATTTTGTAGTTCTGAGAATATTATTTTCATATGGTTTATATATTTTGATTAATTATGTAATTTATTAAATATTAATTGTAGAAAAATTATATATAAAATGTATGACAAACTTTGAAAACTACATAAACTTTTTATTTTAGTGCATTTTAATCATCTCACCAAAACTTTCTAATGGTATAATATATTTTTATTTCTTATAGTCTAATAAATTACATCATAAATCAAAATATATAATATATATAAATAACTCATTAGGGTAAAGTGGTCACTTTATCTCTTTTGTTGTATCCAAATATGTTTTACTTTTACCAAATGCTAAATAGTTGTTTATCTTCTATATTGTATGAATAGCAAATGCACCCTTAGAGACTTATCACTTAAAATGAAATAGCTTGTTGGATTTTTTCTGAACTTTTCTCTTCTTTTTACTATATATATGTTTTCCATCCTCGATTTGTTTCTCACTTAACCATCATGAATTTCTTTTACTTAATAGATATGAAACAAAAATTAAGTTGGTCATTAATTTACATCATATATGATAGTATTGTAGCGACATCACGACCGAAATAGCTAGAGACAAGTAGTGCTAAGCAACTTGCATAATCCACTTTTTCGATAGAATAAAAAAAAAGATATTAGGCAAGTTGCATAAGTACTATTTGCTTAATGTTTAGAGATGGCCAAAAAATCAGTATCAACAGAACCTATTTCTTAAAACCCGGTTTCCCCGAGTTGATCAGAGAGGTGGACACAGAATCTCTAAATTTATAAACCGGGGATGGGCCTATCGTCCTTGATCCCGATTATTAGTTATAAAGTTATGCATGTATCTATCTATATATATATATATACACACACACAATGATGATAATAATAACAGAAGTGTGTATATAATATATAAATTCAAATAAATATAATCAAATTTTAGGTGATAAATACATAGCATAACATTGCAATAAAATATTATAATCGATATTGTTCTGTTTGTTTAATGTTACTATTATAGAAATGCAATAATTTAGAGAAACTGATTCTCGTATGCCATGTCATCCAATATGAAATTGGTGTGTATATATATATATATATATATAAATAGAGGAAAGTTCAAATGTGAACCACTTTTTGGTTGTGAAC
>LUCG01261373.1:0-10401 GCA_001633085.1 Carthamus tinctorius | reverse complement strand
TACATGAATGATTGGTGGTGGTTTAATGTTATAAGAAAGTTTTTTTTATGCAGGAAGCCAAGTTTTGTTTTTCGAACTCTCTCTCTTTACTTAAAAACACGTTTTTTTCATTTATGAAAAATAAACTCAAACAAAAGTATTTTCAATCTATTCCAAGAGATTAATTTACATAGACAATATCATACACAATAGACTTAATGAAAACCACTTAAATATCCCCTTAAAAACAATAATTTATTTTATAGTAGGGATTTTTGGTTGTTGATATTCCCCAAAATAAGATGCCAAAAACCCTGGTATTAAGCTTGGGTCAATCATTCAAGACAATTCGTTTTAGATTATAATACTATTTAGATAATTACAAAACCTATTTATTTAAATATTTAATTACCTTATAAAATGTTCAAAAATATGACGGATTCCATTATGTGGGTCCATGTTATAACATATTGGTTTCCTTTATAATAGCTGTCTATTATCCGATAAATGAAAATAAGATATTCAAATGAGTTGGGTAATAAACAAATTTATTCATCTAAATATTTAATTACCTTGCAAAAACGATTATAAATATGATGAATTCCATAACACGAGTCCATGTATGATATATTTTTTCTTTTAATAATCGTTGTAATAACTGATAAATAAAAACAAGGAGTCGTTTAAAAGAAATGATATCTTTATAAGTATTTCTTAAAACATATTTAATGGGACCGGCTCAATTAAGCCTACAACGTTTTTCTAAACGTAAGTGGATCTCTAGTGTAGGTTTGTTTTTTGGGAGGTGGGGGGAGGTCGGTCTGCTACATATCATATTTGCTTATATATGTGCTCTCAAAAATCGATTTTCTTTCTATTTGTTCTTTTTCCAACTTAACTAGTTTGATCTTAAATTATGAGTATGGAGTTGTTGGCAAATGAGAATAACTCTATAGAAAAAAATGGGAAATAGTAATATATTACCTAATTCTTTAATTGGATCGATGAACGTAAATATCATTGCTAAAACCGCAATACCTTTCATAGTTGATTATTATGAGTAGTTTTGAATAAAAAAAACATATAATAAACGAACGGGGTTGATTAATTTTATGATCATTTCAAAAAATGGTTGGTTTTATTACTAATTTTTTAAGTTCAACAACCAAATTAAAAACTTCGAAAACTGTTATAGAAAGAAATGAAGCAGCAATCATCACTTGAACCTGGTTTATCCAACAAAAATGTTCATGTTACTATTTTAGTTTGTCTTAAAACGAGTATCCATTCTTAAAAGTAACTGCTTATTTTTCAATTATCCATTCTTAAAAGTAAATGCTTATTTTTCAATTCTACCATTAAAGAAAAATCCTGTAGGGTAAAATTGTCTTTTGCTTTATTAAAACAAGTAATAGTTATAGATTCCTAAAATTGTACATCTATTATATTATTTGGGTCAAAAGGAGGATTTAAATTTTAAGGGTCATCACTTATAAATTATGAAATTTTGTTGTACCATTTAAAGAAAATGATGAGCCTTAGTGGTTTGAGATATTGGACATCTAAGTTTGGGTTGATTGAGTTAAGTTAATGGGCCAATTTTTTGAAGCAAGATTGAGACTTGGCCCAAAATTTACCATAAAGTTTCCCTAAGTCTTGGCTACATCATAATTTGTATCTTTAATCCTATTTCATGTTTCGTTTTATTCTTTGTCCCTATCAACTTTATTTTCTCGTGTTGTGTGTGATTCTGATAGAGTTAGAGAAAGTCTTTGGTAGTAGGGGTGGCAATTGTGTACCATATCGTGTTTGCCAACATGTGTATTAAACATACTGATTACAGTTGAGGGTTGGGTTCCGATAAGAGACGTCAAAATTGATGAAAAGAATGAGAAGTGGTTATTAATCGTTGGATGAGAAATGAACGAACATTTGGATGAGATGTAGCAGATCAATTCTTTTTTAAATAACAATTCATATTTGATTAAAACTGATCCACACTTTAAAATCAATTCTCACACTTGTCATCAAAAAGGACACTTTTCATATGATTTCATGTCTTACGGTTGATTGGTGGTATGATACCAAGTATGCAAACTTGGATGATATGCAATATTGAAAGGCAAGTTCCACTATAGTAACGATGCTACCAACTTAATTAATTATTTATGGGTTGATTATTAAATATTAAAATTATAGCTTTGTCTTTTTTGTTTAAATACTTAAATATTTGTGATTTTTTTTTCATATAATTAAAAGCCCTTAAACATGTTTATTAACTATAAACCTAAAATGCCACTCAAACTTTGAACAAGAGAAAGGTTGAAATGAAAAATATAACTTTTTAAGAAAATGTGAGTAGCAATCTCAGCCACTTATCCGATCAACAAATGCGGTTTTGACCGTGTCCCCCCTCCTTTAATAATCTCTACCCTCCCATGAATCGCGTTAATCCTCCATGATCACGTCCACCGTAACCGAAGATGTGTGGCTGAGATTGCTCCTCCCTTTTTCTTAAATCGACATGCTTCTCGTATGAACCTTCCTCTTTTGAACAAAGCTGCAAGTTTTAATATATGTGTGACTTGCTGGTACATAACTAATACAAAATGCACCAATCGAAAAAAAGTTCCAAATACAACTTGTTGGTATACGGTGAGTTATGCAGTATTTTGATGTATTCGTAGGCTCAGTTGTATTTTGTCGTTTCATGTGGTTTTGATAGAGGAAATGAGTCTATTATTGTTTTATTTTAGTATTTTAAAGTATTAATAAGAGTTGATGCTATTTATTAGTTAATTTTATGGAGAAAGAATATGAAAACTGATAAATATAACCTAACCCGATCAACTCCAAAAAACTGATCAATTTATAAAATGCACACCACGAATAGTTGTGTATTGTGTTAGGTTATCAAATGTCGCAACCTTTCCAAGATAACCCAAGTGCAAATATACTTGCAAATATTACATCTCTGTTAACTTTTTCATTTAAAAAAAAATCAATTTGTATTTTACCATATCTTTAAAGAAGTTTTTTTTTCTCTTCTATGATGTAAAATACAGTGTAGAATGCATACCTTAATCAGATGATACACTATTTATTAAATTATACCCAACAATCAATATAACATAGTGAAATAAAATTCATTTTTATCAGGCCATGTGTAACCAACCCTCCCAACCCCATTGCCACATCAGCTGCCACATCAGCTTTTCTCCAACTCTCCTATTAACTCTCTGGAACCGTCTCTGATAAGTACCCAACCCACCCCACACATAAACACACACAAGACACACACACAACACATACAACAGGAGCGGTGTGGCCAACCTTCCAAGGCTCCGAACCCGCTGGTCTCGTAGCGGAACCCGCCGAACCCATTGAGCCCGATGGGTTCGAGCTCGCTCAACCTACACTACCGTTACGCACGGCCTCAAAGTGGCTTCGTTTTATTTGTCAAAGGAAAAAAAACATAATGTCGTTTAAATTTGTTTTTTCTTTTTGTTGAAAACCAAAAAGCTCAAATATTGCTGACGAAGAATATAGAAAAAATCGAGAGAGATGAAGAAAAATACTCACTGGCACTTTACACGATTTGTACTATTTTTAGCCAAAAAATTACACACGTAATGAATGTTTATGCAACGACTACCAAAACAATGTTGACTTGTCACATGATAATTATACAAAATTGATACCCAAATTTTACGGATCAAATTTATATTGTATTTACCCATAAAAAAGTTTTCAAAAAAGTGTGTACCAAATGCTTGTATAGTTGTATACTTGTATGCAAGAGTCTTGACAATCATATGTCGTATATCTTATCAGGCAGCATTCTCGTTCATTAAAATTGCTTGTTGGTAAACAATTTTTACTGGTTGTCATATCTTTTTCAAATGAAACAAACTTTTTTTTTAATCAAAGAAACTTGATTTTAGTGTAAAAAAATATAATGTTGCTTATGTTTATTTTTTTTTTATTGAAAACTAAAAAACTTAGGTTATGTTTGGCAAAGTAGCTGATAAGTTAACTTATGACTGATAAGGTAGCTGATGAATAAGTTACGTTTGGCAAAAACCAGCTGGTAAGGTAGCTTATGACTGTAAAAGGACAAAAAAAAGACATCTTTGAAAATTAGTGGTATAAAACTTAGCAAAGATATATTTGGAATAAAAAAAATAAAAAGTCCCATAAGCCACCAAAAGGTTAGTGATGATAGCTTTTCAGAAAGCTAGCTTATAAGTTAACTTATAAGCTAGCTTATGGTCCATCCAAACATGTATATGACTTATAAGGTGACTTATAAGCTAACTTAACTTATAAGTTAACTTATTTTTACCAAACAATGCCTTAAATACTTCTTAACAAGAATTTAGAAAAAATCTTAGAGTGATGAAGAAAAAAAAAAATCACTTCCACTTTCCACGATGTGTACTATTTTTAGCCAAAGAGTACACATGTAATGAACGTTTATACAAGAACTACCAAACATTCTTGACTTGTGATATGATAGTCATATGATTTGATACTATAAATTTGGGAAATTGGCCTCTATACCCATAAACCCACACTTTAACCTCCTACCCATTTGCTCTCCCATTTAGCAACCCATACCCATGGAAGTCCGTTATAGGTCCGTTATAACTCTCTTAAGGGAATAAGGGAGTTATAACTCCCTTTAAGGTCCGTTACACCGTTATAACTCCCAGTTACACCGTTATAAGNCTCTTATAACGGTTTTTTAGGGGTATGGGTTGCAAAGAGGGAGAGGAAATGGGTATAAGGTTAATGATGGGGTGCCTTCATGGGCATAGGCGCCAATAACCCTATAAATTTACATAGTATTTACTTACAAAAACATTAATTAGATTAAAGAATTGTTTACCAAATGCTTGCCGACAAAACTCGTATGGACGTTTACCTTATCGGGTAACATTTGCTTTCATCAAAATTGCTTGTTGGTAAGCAGCATTTGCCTGGTTGGCACTTATCGAGTAAGGGACGGTTTGGTTGGCTTTTTATTAAGCGTACTGTATGTGTAAATTATTTGTTTGTATAGATTGAAAATGTTTTTTGTTTAGAGGGTTTGTCATAGATGGCAGAGGCTTGTTTTTTAATTAGGAGAGACGGGTTTAGATAAAAAAAACTTGACTTTGTTGCATAAACCTTAGTAGAAGCTTTACTAAATCAGCCAATAATCATCAACCGCTACCAGCTAATCATGTACTGCCGACCAAATAAGTTGTAAGTTTCATTAAGCTCGTTAAGCTGCAAACAAACATGTAGTAAGAGTCTTTTCACTTACTTACGTTGTATGATTCCTGGTAGTTGTTATGTCAGCTACCAAGTACGATTCTTGGGACTTGTAATTCCCACATGGTAACATAAGTTACATTGGATAAGCAATTATTCAGTAAGCGTTTAATGAACGGCCTACAGCTAGAACAAAATCGATTATGAACATGACATGAAATTACGGTTGACCGGTCAAAACCCGAGAAAATACAAAAGCAAAAGAAAATTCCAATTTGAAATGTTAAATGGGAATTCAGGAGGAATGTTCCAAAATAAAAAGCATGAAAACTACAAGTTTCAACTTTTCACCCTAAAAGTCTTTGTCTAATACTATCTAGGAGTCTTTATAAAAGTTATTCTTTTTGAGGAATAAATTTTATTATTAAAATCTAAATATAATTTTATTTCTTCATTTAAAAGGGGATTGGTTAATGTCGACAACCTGATTATTATTATTATTATTATTATTATTATGCTAAGGAATGCAAATTTTATTCGTTAAAACTATGTTTGACAATCGTAAGTTAGAATTATTTTTTGGAACTCATGAAAAATATCGTTTAAAAGTTCATAAGATAACTTATAAGTTAAACTTATTCTTCGAAAAATAATTTTTAAAAGCTTATTAACGTTTTCTTCTTTGTCATTTCTTTTTCTAATTATATGTCTTATATTTCAATTTAATGCTTCTTATATGTTATTATGGTCATTTTATATTCCTATTTAGTATTTTGATTTGATGTATTCTTATCGAACACGAATTATTTATCAACTAACTTTATTTGAGTACATATAAAAATTTATCTCTCACAAATTAGTTCACACGTGTACCTCATGTTTAATGAGGTTGAAACTTGAACTACATAAAGACTGGGTTACAAGATATAGCAGGGTTACATCAGCTAACTTATTTAAGAATTACTTTCTCCACTAACAAGTAACTTATCAACAGTCCAAAATGCCCAGTATAAACTAGATGTTATGGCCGTTTGGTTTAATCAATTGATTACTACAAAACTGGTGTCTTTAGCATATCGTAAGATATTATTACAAATAAATCCTATAAAGCCCATCATGAAATATTGATCTACTGTTTTAATTCCCACATTTGATGGGATTTGGGATTGGATTCTAATTCAATCTTGCATTTAGTTTAAAGGGAAAGTTTCGAATTGAAATTCCAGATTGTAGAGAAATTTCACAGACATTGGATTTAAGAGTCTTTTAGGGGTATGTGTTTCACGGAATTTCAAATGATCTTTTTCTTCTAATAATGCTTTAAAACATGTTAAAACCTATAAAGAAGGGAATTCCGATTTCTTTCAATTCCAGTTCTTTCCACGAAAGCTAAATCGTTCAAAAGCGTTTAGTCAAGCACAATGGACCCTCAATATTCTTTTTACCCGCAACCCCCCTCCCAAATAAAAATAAAAATAAATAAATACCAGGGTTAGGCCTATGTGTATCCAAGGGGGTAGGATTTTATTAAAAGTATGAAAAACTCACCCGCTAAACTTTAGGTGGTGCTTCAAAATATTAGAAATATAAGAAACATAAACAAAATACAAAATATCCCTTGAAATCAACAAAAAAACCAACAAATTTATTTAAACCAACCGAAATCTTTAAAGATCCCTCGGAATCAACAAAAAACTCTATAAACCCCTCTGAAATAATAAAATTTAATTAAAAACATGNAATCCTCAAAAAAACAAAAAACAAAAAAAAAACCTTCAACATCTCTTGAAACTGTGGAATTTGTCTAATAAGACATCAGACAACTTTACAAACATTTAAGAGTTGTTTACCAAATTTTCTATTAAGTCTTGTATGGATAAATTTGTCTGTCCAAATAAATTTATCTGTATGGATAAAAATCTAATGCTGTTTACTTTTTTTTACTGAACCAACCGTCTGAATGATCTAAATGACGATTTTACCCATTAGTTAATCAAATAAACTTCAACAATGATATGAACCTTGGCAATCCAGAACTTGTGGGAATCAATAAACAATCTAAACCATCAAAAACAGTTATGAAATTTGGAACAATCTCATCTTGAACCATAAACAATTTGTAAAATGAAATATGTAAAATCTGTAACAATATGAAGAATAAGCAATATGAACTTGATAAATGAGGGTTTCAAATAGGTTTGGGGAAAGAAGAACAAAGAACAAAAATGTAAAGAGAACTTCAGAAACTGAAATAAAAAATCAAACAATACCTGGAAATTCAAAAACGAGATCGAAATCAAACCAAATCGGGAACTTTAAAAACAAAATCTGGAACTACAAATCGAGAACTTCAAAAACAAAATCTGGAACTACAAAAACGAAATCGAAATCAAACAACAGCTAGAACTTCAAACCGAAATCGTATTCAACGGAATGGAACTTTAAAAACGCAATAGAAATCAAAAGCTATCTTGAACTTCAAAACTGAAATCGAAACCAAAGGAGTTCTTGACCTTCCAAAACGAAAACGAAATCAAACATAGAGAGTGGCTAGGGTTTGAAGATGGGAGGAAGAAGATGGAGGCGTGAATAAGAGAGGTGACCGCAGACCTGATGTTTTTTTCCTCATTGAAACCCTTATTTTTCAACAAGGGTAGTTTTGTCATAATTTCGGCTGAACGGGGACAAGAGCCCCTTCCCTGCTGTGAGATTAAGCCCTTAGATGAGCCATTAAGTCGTTAGTAAACAACCCTAAATGTCAGTGTGAATAATCCCTTTTATCCACTAACCCAATTAAGTCGCCAGTAAACACACCCTTAATCTACTATAAAAATAACACCATCATTGGGAGGGACGGTGGATGGTATCCCCTGTCTACCCGAGTTCGATCCATGGGTTGAGCATGTGGCGATACCCCTGACCATGAGTCGACTTTCGGGTCAGTCCTCGTATGGATCCCGGATACCTCGTCGACTTCATATCCTGACGTGTGCGTGAGTTATCTGCCGTTCAAATAAATATATAAAAAATAACACCATCGCATAAATTTTTTGTATCCATAACAACAATCATCCTACAATTTCAGTTCCTATTTCATGTTGAATCGAATGTCCACGTGTACAAACCTATTTTCATGGTCCAAACCAAAAAAAATAAAATGGTTGGTGGGAAAAAAACTTTAGAATTAACGAACACCGGCCACAGCCATCATTTCATATTTTCATTAATGCCCCCACAAAATCTAGAGTGGGGGCCGATTATAACTCCGCCGACTAAAGTGGGCGGCCGGTGGGTTGCTCCGCCGTAGCGCCACCAGGTGTGAACCCAATTGTGTAGCTTTCACGGTATCCAATTCCAACCTATGTTTTAATTTCGGACTTTTCCGACGACTAAAGTGGACGGCAGTTTCGTCATGAAAAATAGAAAATAGAAAATTCCACTAACTACCCCTGACCCTTTTTTTCTATATTTGGAAAGTCTAAGTAAGACTATGTAACTTTCCATTTCAATCAAATGGGTTTTCTAAAATTTTCAAAAAGAAATGAGAAGGAAAACTCAATTCTATTTTCTGAAAACGTTATCTAGAAAACTGAAAAAGTTATGCACAACCAAACGCAACATTTTTAGTCATTTTAAAATATCTTTTTTTACGGCAGTTAAACACACGCACACGTCTCGACCGAAGTCGAAGAGGTATCCGGGATCCATTCGGGCACCCGACTAATCCTCTCGACCATGGAAACCGTTACTGGCCCATAGCCTCGCCCATGCCCGGCCCGAAGGTCGACCCATGAACTGGGCTGTCGCCTCCTGTTCCCCCTTCCGAATCGAACCCAATTAGACATGGATACCATCCACTGCCCCCTCAGGATGTTACCGACCGTTGAGCTACAAAGGAAAGGAATTGACAAAATGTCCTTAGTTTGTGCATGGGAGGATTCGAACTTGGGTGGGCACTATGTAAGGGCCAAACACTAACCACTCCACCACAACACCTTGGACTTAAGATATCTTTAACACTTGCTAACCATTTTCTCCTCAAAACCTTTAAAATAGCCAATTTTTCCGCTAAAAGGTATACTCCATCAAAAAAGTAACCTCATATGATATTTTTTTCTTCTTCTAAATTTGAGGTGTTACAATAATGAACATATTCCCGCAACAAGCTCAGATTTTCATTCCAAATTGAATTGAGGGAATTAAATTTCATTATCATTTCATGTTTCACTAAAAGTATAAGTCTATAACTATTACAATTTTTTAGAATTGTGTGTAATTTTTCATTGTGAATACGTATTTTTTGACGGAGAAAGGAATATTTATAATTAATACTAATTAAAACGAAATACTAAATCTTGAAGGATTATATACATTCATTAAGATGAAGTGATCGAAAGAATAGTTTCTAGATATCAAGATTTACCATGATGGATGTTTTTATTTTCATTGTATAATTGTGTTTAAATGGCTTATCATTGACAAGAATTTACAGTTTTTTCAATCCTCTCTATGATATGTTATCAGCACATACGTTAGCTGGAGATAGTCAAGATACCTGCCTCCTTTTATATATGTAACATCAAAGTCAAACTATACATTACTTTTAATATTAATAATAAAAAATAAGTACTAAACTAGAGGTATGAAACAGACATAAATTGAATTAACAAACCCTTTAAAAGTTTAGTTGAATACTCGTTTCATAATTTTCTATCTTTTACTTTTTATTTTAGAATTTGAATAAACTGCTTTAACATGTCAGTTGTCACGGTTTGGTATGACAGTTGACGTTACATAAGCAGCCTTCAGTATATTTATCATTTTTCAGACTCAACCAAATTGGAAATCAACAAGTCATTATTTTATCAAACGGAGGTTTAAAAAGGTTGAATAGATTCGGATTAAGAGCATTTTCTAAGAAAAGTACGCTTAGACAACCATACTTGAAAAGTTAGGCCATTTGAAATATAAAAAGCTTGTGTATTGAGTAAGTTTTTGACCATTTAATAAATTTGTTACGTTATCATTGTATATTAAAAGAAGTAATTGCAATGTATTGAAACTGATCATGCATCATACTACCATTAACGTTTTTTGCATGCGAGCTTTTCATGTTAAAACTTATATATATATTTGGTCCATAATCAGCTCGTATGTTTATTG
>LUCG01261255.1:0-10342 GCA_001633085.1 Carthamus tinctorius | reverse complement strand
TTTACTTTGTAGTAGTAGTGGAGGATTACTTGCATTAAGAGATGAAACCAAATACCTGAAAATCTCATTTAGGTTTAGGAATCAAGAAGTTCAACAACGACAAACAACAGGAAGTGGCACGAGGACTTCTAAATTCTAAGTATATCTACTAATAAGCTGCAGAAGAACAAGCAAAATAAAGACAATAAATTGTCGATTCTCATTGATTGTAAACTATTTAAATAGAATGACTTTACAAGTAGAGATATGTATTCTTTTTGGTGATATACTTTTGACTATACCATATTTAGTGTTTAACAATAACGAAATTAAATCAAGTTTTTTGGCCAAATAATTCGGCTATGAGTACATTACATGTTTTGCCCCTGCGATTAGGTGTTTCTAATAATCTCATTTGAATATTCAATAGAATGTGTCCTTATGGTTACGCTTTTAATGACCTAGGTCCTTCTAGTTACGTTAAGGATCTAACTCTTTATAAAAATACAACCATAAAGACACTAGGGGTGTGCAGGACCCGCCCAACCCGACCTGAACCTGAAACCGAAAATTTAATGTGAAGTTTGGGTTCGGTTTGGGTTGTCGTTTCCATAATCGAACCGACCCGAAAACCTGAAAATTTTAAAAATACATTTTTTCTACTTTTTTTTAATATTGAAATTAGATACCTTTCTTAGGGAGTGTTTGCGAGTGCTTATGAACAAATGTGCTTATCAACTTTTCTAGAAAGTCAAAACATTTTGGCTTCTCAAAAAAACTGTGTATAGCTTTCTGGAAAAGGTATAAGCACTTTACCTAAACACTCTAAAGGAGCTTATTGTTTTCCTAGAAAACTAATAAGTCATAAGAGCATCCACAATGTGGTTTTTGGGAGCTTTTTAGAAGGTTTTTAGGAGGTTTTCAAAAAGCAAAAACCTCTATTTGAGGTTTTTTCACATAGTCGTGAGGTTTTTCATTAGAGATTTTTGAAAAGGTTTTGCGTCATAGCTCGTAACTGCACGACCTGCTTTTTCAGAGGTTTTTCGTATTTAATCAATTTTAACTTTATAAAATTTTGTAAAGATCTCGTATTAATCAGTTTTATTTCTTAATCAGTTTTATTTCATATTTAAATTTTATTATATATTAATAAAAATGTTAAATTAATAAGTTTTTATATACAATATATTTTATTAAAATATTTAAAAAATTATGTGTAATAAATACATAATTAATGCAATAGTATTTTCTCGATATAAATAAATATATATTTATATTAATTTTAATGTATTTATTTTTATAAATAAAAATATAAATGATATCCTAAAGTTAAAATGGTGCGACCTTGAAAAGTTTGAAAAAACTTGAGTGGGTTTTTCACATAGTGAATATATGTAAAGGTTTTTAGGTTGTTGAAGTGGCAATAATGCGTAAGAAAATAACTATAAAAAAGCTTAGTAAAAAACCTAAACATTGTGGATGCTCTATAAGCACATTCAAATAAACACTCTCAATCACTCCCTTAATCTTTAACCTAATTTGATAACACCTTATCCAGAATATGATGCCTCACACAGACACAACCCCTCACCCTCATCAATCTCACCACCGTCCACCCACCTGACCACCTCCACTGCCCACCGGCGACGATCACAAAGGCACAGACACGGTCCAACCGTCCACCCTCATCAGTATCACCGTTCACCACCATCACCGACGACCACTACTCTGGGATTTGTTGACGGCTCCACCTCCACGGGCACGGCGGTTGACGGCTCCACCCTCCACGACACTCCAGTCTCTCTGTTGTTGTCTCTCTCTAGTCTCCTCTCTCTCTCACACACACACACATGTCTCTTAGCAACTCTGACTCGGCCCGACCCAAACCGTCGGTCGGTTTTCAGGTGTTCCAAATGCAACCCGAAAAGTTCAGCCACCCGAACTTCTCCACTAGAGTCAAACCCGACCGTTGCACAGTTCTAAAAGACACGATGTGTTGAATTTCAAAAGGAGACAAATGATCACCGAATGAAAACATATAATCATATGGACGAAACATGTAATTTACTCCAAAAGTCTATAGTTAGGTGCAATTTTTGAAAAAGAAAAAGTAAACTAATAAGAGGGAGAAGAGTCGAAGCAAGAAAACAAAGAGATGTGTGGTCTGCAGCTCTTCTCTAAACACGTGGATGGCTTCCTTCCTTCCTTCTACTGTCGTCCAATGCTTACTCTCTTCTTTCGTATTCATCAAGAAGATACCTTCGAATCTTCTCTTTTTTCATCTCTCATCTTCATTCAATTCTTCAACTAGCTCTTGCCAAAACCATTCAATTGATCAAATACCCATCTGTATATATACATACACACACATAATTCATCAATCGTACCAAAAAAAGAAGAAAAAAAAATTATACAACGATGAGAGCTTTGAATTCACATGTTGTGCTTGTTGATCTCAACACATCATGGCAATCGGTGAACCAGATCTCAGCATCGACCTTTTCGTACCTCCAAAGTTCCAAGATTCCAAGTTCCTTCTCTGCGGCATTTCGTCGAACACGTAGAGGGAGGGTCTCCTCCACGAGCTCTGTTCCGTCGATCCGTTCGCCGGAAGTACGCAGGCCGAAAGAGCGATCGTCGTTTGGAAATGGGATGTTGTCCCCTTCCTCGAATTCGACCTCCACGTCTCAATCTCAAGTGGGATCGGAGTTGGATTTGTTTCTTGAATTGGTGCCCTTAAGGATGAGGAACAAGCTGTTTGAGCATTCAGAGATTGGGGATATGATCGAGGTTGTAATGGATTTGGGTAGACAGCCCCTTGCTAGATTTCCATCAGGAGATTGGGCGATTTCCGATGAACCTGTCAATCTAGAAGATCTACATCATGCAATTTCAAAGGTTCATTAAAAAATTGAGTTATTTCTTTATGTTAAACTTCCTTATCATGCTTGATTAACTTCTATGTGTTATTTTTTTGTTTAAAATTAGTGAAAACTGTTATACTCTAGGCCAAAAAAAAAGGATGATAAGTACATAAACTGTAAACATATTACAATATAATTGCTTTGGATTTGTGTGGATTTTTAATTGGTTTGAATTTTAAAAATGAACTTTCTTTGTCATGTTTAGAAGGATGATTGATAGTCTGATACAGACCCTATAGTTTAATAAAGGGTCAAGATTCTTGGTATTTTGTGTTTAGCTAGCTAATTGCATCTTAAGATTATGTAATTCACTTGTTTCTTTCTTTAAAGGTTGGTGAATTTTCGGATGACAACCGATCGGGCATTGATCATTCTCTACACCGAATAAGTGCCATTCGCAACCGCAAAAGGCAAATAATCGGTCTCACCTGCCGTGTAGGTCGAGCTATATCTGGTAGTGCAGATATTATACGTGACTTGGTCGAAGGGGGAGGTTCCATATTGGTTATAGGACCACCCGGAGTCGGCAAAACGACCTTAATCAGGTATATCCTGTTCTTAGCTTTAAGAATCGTTTTTCTTGATGAATATTTCATTTTGTATGCTAGATTGGTTGAATAATGTGAAAACTGAGATGGGAATTGAAAGTTGCATTAAGTTACTCCAATAACTTGTTAGAGAACTTCTATTAGCTGTTCTTTGGTTACATTTTATCTCTGGCAAAAAATAATGCAACACTTTTTGATGCTATCCTTGTAGAGAAATTGCTAGAATGTTGGCAGATGAGCGAAAGAAACGTGTTGTGATAATAGATACCTCGAACGAGATAGGAGGCGATGGAGATGTTCCTCATTCTGGTATAGGCCGTGCAAGAAGGATGCAAGTTCCAAATGTTAATATGCAACATAATGTGTGTTCTTTTAACTTTATCTTCTGCTCTCATTATTGCACAAAGTATTGTAATGATCGATAATTTTAATCAAACAACTTTCTTATGCTTTTTTGGACAGGTGATGATCGAAGCGGTTGAAAATCACATGCCTCAGACTATTATAATTGATGAGATTGGGACAGAGCTTGAGGCTTTGGCCGCCAGTACGATTGCTCAGAGAGGAGTTCAGCTGGTTGCAACTGCACACGGAGTGACGATAGAGAGCATAATAAAAAATCCATCTCTACAAATCCTTGTTGGTGGCATTGAGGTTTATAATTCAACTTATCTTGTACTTTTGTTTTGCAAGCAGGTCTTCATGGAAACAGCCCCTCTACCCCTTTGGTAGATGCAAGTTCTGTGTACATCCTACCCCCTGCGAGCATCTCCAACAGATTCATTAAAAGTTCTCTAAAATGGAGAACCAAAATCCAAAATCTCCATAAAAAGATGCATTCAACTCCAACAGATTCTCCATCTTGGAGATAAAATATTACATATATCTAATCTAATAAAATATTATTTCTCTCCTAAATTTACATTTCATTTCAAATTCTTATTGGTGGAATATAATAAAAAATCATTTCTCTCTCATGGCAATCATTTTTGGAGAGTTCTCCAAATTTAGAGATTTTTGCACTCTCCTACTTTCTCCATTTTGGAGAATCTGTTGGAGCGAAAATTGGCCCAAAATCGCCATTTTTTCTCCATTTTGGAGAAGTTGTTGGAGATGCTCTGACCCTACCTCTGTGTGGGATATACTGGCTTTATTTAGTTTGGTTTGATATACTTGGAAGCCCTTAAGTGATGTCTAAAACAGAGCTACCAAGTGATGATATACGTTTTCCTGTGCACAGAGTGTCACTCTTGGCGATGATGAAGCAAGGAAACGGAAGGTGCAGAAAACTGTACTTGAGAGGAAAGGGCCTCCTACATTTTCATGTGCCGTTGAGATGATATCCAGAACAGAGTGTTGTGTTCATCATAGATTGGATGCTACCGTTGATGCTATACTTGCAGGTGCTTACAACCCCTGAATCTTTTATGTATAATGTGTTAATAATAATCCTACTGTATATGCTATGAAAAATAGAACTTGAAAGTTTGATCATATGCCATCTTTATTGAAAAACAGGTAAATCACCTTTGTTTGAAACCCGGCGTATGGATGCTGAAGCTGAAAGATCTTTAGATGGTTTTCAGCCGGCTGATGGCGTAAAAAGGGTTGAGCTATTGGACGAGGAAGATGAACTGGATGAGGAAGACGAATTGGATGAAGATATTTCATCTTATTTTGAAACATTAACCAGTCATAAAGATATCAAGATGGCTAAACAGGAGAACGTACATATTACTTTAACACCAAAAATGAACAAATCAGCTAGCACCAAGCGTCCTTATGAAGGCATTAAGCATGAGATCGGGTCTGATGAAGAACAAGAACGTTCTTCAAATTCCAAAAAGTTGACCACTAAACAACAAAGCAGAAGGAACACCCCAGTTTATGTCTATACTTATAAGGTAACCTAACTCTCCCTTTTGATTCTTTGATGTTTAATATACAGGATCAGGTTCAAATGGAAACTCAAATTTGATTGCGCATGTGAGGACAACCGAGAGCGCGCCATGTGTCCTATTCGACTCATATTCAGACTGAATAATACATGATTATTCAGACCGAATATTATACACTATTCAAGGTGAATAATACAGTATTCAAACTGAATAATACAACATTCAGTATTATCCAGTCTGAATACTATATTATTCATGTTGAATAATGCATAATATTCCTTCTGAATAATCTTGTATTATTCAGAGTGAATTAACACAACATTCTGTATCATTCAACATTATTCACTTTGAATAACACTGAATGTTGTGTTATTCACTTTGAATGATACATGATTATTCATACTGAATATGCCACGTGGCGCGCTCTTGGCTGTTCCCACGTTCGCAATGAAAAATGAGTTTCCATTTTAATTTTCCTCCTAATATATGTATATATATGTGTGTATATATATATATATGTATGTATATAGGGTCAGATTCAAATGAAAACTTGTTTTTCATTGCGAACGTGAGGACAGTCGAAAGCGCGCCACATGGCATATTAACTCTGAATAATCATGTATCATTCAAAGTGAATAACACAACATTCCGTGTTATTCAAAGTGAATAATGCTGAATAATACAAAATGTTGTGTTATTCACTCTGTATGATACATGATTATTCAGAGTGAATATGTCACCTGGCACGATCTTAGCGGTCCTCATGTTCGCAAATCAAATTTGAGTTTCCATTTGAACTTTTGTCTATGTGTNAAACTTCATATAGAATTCGGTCCTTATAAGCTTCCCTCATCAACTATGCTGTAGATATTGGAAGCTGACCTACAACAAGTAGCAATGGTGATGGGGCTAACAGAGGAAATTGATGTAACTGATGATATTAGTAATGCGGATGCTATATTAGCATCCAGTTTTGAGATGAAGGAGAATCCCTGGATTCGCACTGTCGCCAAATTTCACAAGTTGCCCGTATTTGTTATCAAGGTATTGTATTTTGCAATGTTTTTTCTTCGACTACAGATAGAACTTGTAGATTTAGTTGTGCCATTCATTGATGAATTTGAACTGCAGTCAACTACCATGGCTCAAATGGTAAAAGCAATCCGCATGATTCTTGGGAGGGACTCATTTGGTGCTAAATCAAAACAATCCAGGAAAAGTTCAATGGACATCGAGATTGAAGATGATGTGCCAAGAAGAAAACCATCGTTGGAGGAGATTGATGCCTTAGAGGTGCCCTCTTTTACTCCATCTTTAAAGATTGTATTCATGCCAACTTCAGAAAAAGTCAATTATTTATCGAGTTTGAATTCTGCATATTTGAGTTTCATTCACATCAGCTAGACTGTGACCATTTTTCTTCAATATATGTTAAAGTTTTATCCTCTTTCTCAAGGCTCTTTTAGAGAGTAATCTAATAGGGTTCCACGTATTCTCACATGTACGCTCTAGGGCAATCTATACTTGTCTAGCCCCCTCTAGGACAATCTGTGCCGGTCTAGCTTCCATTAGGAGGGCGGGTTAGAGTCCNAGAGAGAGAGAGAGAGAGAGAGAGAGAGGGAGGGAGGGAGGTTCAAGGGAAAACCTCAAATGAACGGAAAACCGAGGCACACCCTCGTAGTCCTCCATTTGGACCGTATGCACTTGTGCATATGGGTAAAATAAGTCATTTTTTGGTTTTTATGCAGAAGTGTATATTACAAGTTATCCATATGCACAAGTGCATATTCTCCAAATGGAGGGATACGAAGGTGCTCCTCGGTTTTCCGTTTATTTGAGGTTTTCCTATATATATAGAGGGGTCTAATCAAATAAGAACTTGGTAATTTGTGATAACTATGAGATCCAATAGGAATCAATCATTTTATTAATTGGACCTCATACAGTTCTCCCTTGAATGACCAGATATATATACTGGAACCTCATCGAGTCTTTTGGGAAGTAATCACATATCCTTGAAGTGTTATAACATCAAAGGGCTGTATTGTAATTTTTGATGATCTTGTAGGAAGTTCGCCTTGCAATCGAGTATATCGTGATTCCTAGCGGGGAACCAGTCGAGCTTCTGCCAAGATGCTCTGAGATAATCGCTCAGCAACTGGAGCTTGTGAAAAGCTATCAGCTGGCTGTAGAAAACTCGGGCACTGACCGTAATCCAAGGCTGCAGATTCTTCCCCAAAAGTTGAGCAAGAAATCAGGAAAACACTCCAAACCAACCTCGGTTTCGCAAAGCAGCACTGGCTTGAATTCACCTCCTCCTCCCCCTCCTCCTGGTGGTGTTGCAGGTACAAGTGTTGGTAGGCTGCCATTTTTACCTGAATAGAAATTGAGAATTGGGGGGGATCTCTAATTTTCATGATAACTTGTTTCATATTGTACAGTCATTTAAACTATGACATTTCAGTGTGACCCAAGATTTGTTTGTAAACCCATGCCAAAGATGTGACCAAATGGTGTCCATTGGCCATTTGCTTGTTTGTAATTATGTAATGTAAATAATTATACAATTGCATTGTTGTTATAAAATGAACAAAAAAGTTACACATCACGTAATGTCTCATTAGTTTTAATCGATTGTTGGTGTTATGTTTATCTGTTTGATTGATATGAAATAGACCATGTTTTGATCTTGATCTTCTAAGGTATCTAAAAAGAAAAGAAAATTCTTTTGTTTTTTTTAATTCTATAAGTTAAAACATTATCTTTTACGCGAAATTTCACTCATTTTGGTGGTTTGGAGTCTATTATACCATTAATCGCTACATTAAAGGAAAACTTATCTTTTCTGGATAGATATATTTTTATTTCGGTATTTTAAATAATTGAATTGTTGAAACTAGTCGATTCAATATAAAGTTGGTTTTTTAATTGTGATGACAAACATTATAAATAATTAATAACAACATAATCGTTTTGAAAACATTCTTACCTTCCTTTAATAAATTGAATCCGAGATTCGAAAAACAGTTAGAAACACATTGAAATTGAATAGATGCAATTAAAATAACATCATATATAAAACAACATAAGTGTTGCTCTAAATAATGAATTGATGATGATCCTTTTTATACCTTGGGAAAAATACTTAGTTTATAATTAATTCAGCTTCAACGATTCATCATTGAGTCTGTTAAGTTATCATTGAATGCTTGCACTGTAAACTGAAGAAACTTAGTATTCCTGAAGACAAACATTCACGTACAAAGATCTTTTAGTGATGTCGTAGAAGTAGTTAAAGATAGAGTCAAGGCTGATCGTGACCTGAAACTACATTCAACGATATCAACTTGACTACATCCAAAGTGAAGAAGTACAAACATGGTTACTTTATTGTTTCTCATCGTGCAAGTCAACTTGAAGCAACTATTGAAAATACGGCTAAAAGATATGGGCTACCAAAAGCACGTACTGACTCATCAGATGAACAATGACATGCATACCAACAATAAGCTAACGACTCTAACGAGTCTCTAAGAGAAGAGCTATATCCTCTTGACCCGTACGGGACCAACAATAAGCTAACGAGTCTCTAAGAGAAGAGCTATATCCTCTTGACCCTAACGGATCATTAGATATATACTAGTTGATAGCTTTACTCTCTGTAAGTTCATGGTTTATAATACATTTAACACTTCATAAACATAACATACGAGATGCCAACATGCTTTCCTAAAGAATAAAGTTTGAATACACTATATAACATGTAATATATGTGCATAAATCTCTAGAATATATGCACCTATTATACATCTACAATACATATATAAACATATGAGAGCTCGATACTAAACTGACAATCCGACATATAGGATACAGGTTAATCTGTCAACTCCAAACCAACCAAATTAAATGACAACAAACAATAGGTATCATTAATTCTGCATATATCGTATCTGTAAAATTTTAAACACACAATATGAATATATCGCATCTGAAAATATTGAATCATATACCTATGCATGCATTTTAGTTTAAAGTAACAAGAAAGTAAGAAACTCATATCTACTAAATCAGTAATTTTGCTTGGATGCCACCTACACATGTCATGCACATCCTCTAATTAAGTATACTAATTATCGAAGATATACTTTGTCCTTACTTAGGTATCTTTACTTATTCGGTCATCCTCATACTCAATAAGGGGCTTAAGTAGCTTTGAAGTGAGCCTGCTTCAAATCTCACCAGACTTGAGCAATCTTGCGAATTAGAACTTGTGTATGTGGGGTATATAACTTCCTTAATGACTTACAAGTCGATTACAAGTCATCTAATTCTAACTTAGACACTACAACTTGACCAAAACGCATGCAAGGCATTTGCATTCGAAGGTCAACTCAAGTGACACTTTGACATTTCCTAACCATTCTAGATAGTTTTTTGTTCGATTTTCATTTTTGTTTTGCTTTATAACAATACTACACAAGTACACATATAGCTACTTCAAAACATACTCATTTACATTTAAAAAAACATATCATGCATCAACCATATATTCTACCATTTAACAGTATTTCTATGAACATCAAAGTGACCAATTCTTCATCAACTGACGACCTCATTCTTGATATCATTTATATGCCAAGTAATTCTATGTCAACATATGTTGCTAGTTTGCAATTACACGAAAGTTTGGGTACTTAAATTCTTACCTAAGATCTCTGATTCTTGTAATTGACTTTAAGCAACTTCTTTGCCTTAATTCTTTTATCTTGTTCTTACTATATGTTTGAGTAATGGATTTAAAGATGACCTCACCAACTTCCCTTACTTTGGAATCTTTTGTACTTAGAGTTTTGTAATGCAAGGTTACGCTTACTAAGCAGATCTCTATGTGCCTGCAAAATCGGCACATTACTCTCTCTCTCACTCTCTCTAGAATAGTTCACTTACTTCCTCTAAGGCCATCCGCGGCCGGTCGGTATACTAGGGGTAC
>LUCG01261201.1:0-10333 GCA_001633085.1 Carthamus tinctorius | reverse complement strand
AACAATGAATAGTGAAATTCCGGAAAAAAAATATTTTTCAAAAATATGAAAGTTATTTTTGAACGTAAAATTGAAAGCTTAGTCCAAAAAACCAACCTACCGGAAATCACCAAAATTCGGAAAAAACGTCAAATTTCGGGAAAAAATGACCTTAAAAATGACTTATATTGTTTGCGTTAAAATCATATAAGCAATCTAAGAAAGTTTACGTGAAAAAGTGTCCAAAAAACGCTTCCAGACTTTTTTTTAATAAAAAAAAAATGTTACAAGGCCTGAAGATGTTACGAGCTCTGAAGATGTTACGAGCTCTTACCGACATCTGACCAATGTTACGTGATCTAACTGATGTTAGGAGATCTGACTGAGTTCTGACCAAAGTCACGAGTCTAATGATGTTATGGGTGATGTATAGTGCATGTTACGAGACATCTCATGCATGTTACGAGTTCATCTTACTAGATGTACTGTTCATGTTACGAGATGCATTGTTCATGTTACGAGTGTTGACCAAATGTTACGTGAGTTGACCAAGAGTTACGAACTTATGTTACGTGATGACCACTGTTCATGTTAAGTGCTCTTTCAATGTTACGAGCGTTGACTTTACAAAAATGGAAAGTTGACCAGATGAACAGTAACTCGTAACTTCCAAAAATGGAAACTTTCCTCTCACGTAACTTCAATGTTAAGAGCTCAATGTTACGAGCCCACACATGTTACGAGTCCTAACAAACTTTGACACGTAATCAACTCGCTAATAACAAACTTTTGCCACGTCACCCTGATCTGAGATGAACTCAATTTCTCGCGATATGAGAATATCATCCATGGTATGAGAAAATCATGTGTTCTTCAGACGAGATGAGAAATTCATATCTCCATTCTTCTTCAATTCGACATTTTCACCCGTAAATCATGATTTTTGCTCAAAACTCTTCAAATCTTATACCAATCTGCTCAAAATTCACTCAACAACAACTTTAATGAAAGCAAATTCACCAAATGTAACAACAATTTGATGAATTTGATCAAAAACCTCAAGAACACACTTTTTTCCAAAAAAAATGAAAATTTTGATCTAAATCTTCATCAAATCTTATGATCTCAAATCCAAACCAATACAAATCACTTCGAAAACAAAAATCGATCACAAGGATATCAAATTCAGATCCAAATCATCCTTCAATCTTCAAAATTGCTCCAAAATTGATTTTTTCACAAAAACAAAAATTTCTTCCAAATCTTCCAATTCTTCCCAAATTCTTCACTAATTCCGGCTCTGATACCTATTGTAAGTGCAAGAAAAAATGAATCAAACAAACAATTTCTTCATTCCATATGAATTTGATACAAAGAACACTTTCTCTCTCTAGTTTCTCTCTCTAAAACTCACTCCATGAATATTACAAATAAGCTTTCTTCAAACTAACTAACTAACTCCTTCTATTTATACCCTTGCCCATCTCATTAACTAACACATTACAATATTGACTTTGACTATTTAAGTTTCCTTCTTTGACTTTGACCTCTAGCTTTGACTTCATTAATATCTTCATTAAATGTGATCTTGGATACAATATTTTCTGCAGTAACACCTGTGTTGAAAGCACCCTCCACTTTAGCTATCCAGCGTGTGCTAGACACCGGATCTTTCTTACCTTCGAATCATGGCGGCTGGCATGCTGAGAAGTCCTTGTAGCTACAACCCCTTGTTTGCCCCTAATCTGAGCCCCCGACTCCTTGATTCCTAGCTGCAAGGGTTGCCCTCTATCTTTTGGTCCATCATCTGCCTAAGCACATCCTTCATCTAAGTGAACAAGCCTTATCATCATTTATGAATGATTAAGGATAACATCCTAATTAGAACACATATAATACTGAATATGCCTTATCATATGGTTGTATAATGAACTTTTTACATAGGCCAACGCTATTCTATAGTGTGCCTATACTATTCCCCAAACCACTCACCAGATTCTCAGGATTCCTTATGATTCCGACAAAATCCAATTTGTGCCTACGTTTATTATATCACAAGCCCTTGTACTATTATAACCAAGCCAAGTATGAAGACTATGATTCAAACCACTAAGCAACAATCAAACAAGAACATGTAAGGGGGGTTCTCTACATACTCTTATACAAACGATACAAGTTCGTTTTTCGCTTCACCAGAAGGTACCCTGATTTAGTGGTTTGGATGATCTAACTCTACTATCTATGAGCATACAACCTCCTCATCTTCGCATAACAGGATTTACTCATAGCGCATAACTTTCACACAAACATAACATCAAAATTTTGTTCCTACGCTAAGGCACACTAGCTCCTAGCATAAGTGTCACATCAGGCCAATACAAGTTATACAAGTTCATTGATCATATAATCAACTGTACTACTCATACTAAACACTGAAACTAATTATTTTACTAATCATTAAACTCAGTGTGCTCACCCTGTCTTGAAGCACAAGCTGACCATCCCTTGAGAATCCTTTTTTAAACTCAAGTCGAGTATTAGGAGAATGAGTCAAACCCCTAAGCAATAATCAAACAAGAACATGCCAATGGATACTCTTCACCATCCTTAACCCAACTTATTAGAAATTTGATTTGCCAAAACTTATTTTCCAAAACTCATTTTCCAAAACTTAGAACCCTCGTTTAAGTCCAAACAGATACAAGTATATGCCTAGATCCCTTAAACATAGGCTCTGATATCAAGTCGTAAGTCTCAATTTCAAATATAAAACCCTTAAGTGAATTTAATGTACTTACCTGAATTTCGACAAACGATCGAACTCACGAAGAAAACAAAATTTATCCCAACCCTTTTAACTGTTAAACATTATTGTCGTGGTGTTATTTAATCTTTTCGATCTAGAAAAATAGTCTAAATAGTCCTAAAAAAACCCCTATGTCAACCCCTCGCTTCTAAACTGAACCAAACACGAAACGGAAGCCATAGGGTGGCAGACAGGGGCTGGCGCGACCCTGCTCGCACCAATACTTGCGCCTCGTGTAAAACAAGGGTTCGTGTGGCTTGTGCTCCGACCTAACCAGCATCGGTACTCACGCCGTGCCTAAAACAGGGGCCTGCTCGACTTGCGTTGCGATTCAAACCCGTAGCGGTACTCGCACCAGGCTCCTGTCACGACTTCTCGGTCGTTTTTCCAGAAAATTTTGACTTCAGGATTTTTAACCCATAAAACCCTAATATTAACTTTTTTTAATCTACTTTTAACCTGGAACTATCACATTAACAACTTCAAACTATAGATCTGATATCTTTATCAATACTACTAGATCATTAAATCTTGAGACTAGCAGATTTGCGTCTTGGATTCGCGAATCTTTCGGAATCCAACTAATCAATGCGAGTAACAGGCGTGCTGACACGTAGATTCGAGATAACTACTACTAATGATGGATTGTCGACGATCACGGTGATGATGGCGTAGTGGTGATTGACCGATGGGGGGTTCCGCTTAGTTGAAATCGATGAGGAGAGAGACTACGGTTTCCGGTTTCTTTCCTTTGTGATTAATGAAGGTTTAGAAGGAATAAAAGGGTTTATATACATGGACCCGATAAAACTACTAATATTGAGCCCGACTTCACTTTAATCTAGATTTCTAATTAATCTCTATTAACTTAAAATAAATCCGAATAATTACAAAACAAAAAATTATCCATACTTAATAATAGTTCTCAAAAGAATAAATGGGGCGTGACACAGATTGAGGAAATTGCATAGAGGTGAGGAAGGCGGTTGAGGAACTTGGTGAGATTGCAATGAGGGTCGCCCTTTGCGAAACACAAAACACAAATTTGGTTATTTTGTAGGTTCGCTAAGTATAAAATCAAGAACAGAAGAGGGATGTTGCAAAGGAGGCCGTGAGATTCTTCGAAGGATATTGTCAGAGGGGAAGGGAGGTTGGGTGGTGGGGAAGACAACAAGAGAGGGAGGTTGAAAATGAAGAGGTTAAAGACAAAGATGGAGACCGGATCTAGATATTGGTTTGTCGATGATGTAGAGATCGGAGCTGTAAATTTTCTAGGTGATGGAAACAGGGGGTCGAAGATTGAGTGTTTCAGACATGGTTTTTGAAGGGGTTGAAGGCTCGATGTGCATTTGTTGCACACATACGCACATGTTTGTTTTTGTTAATTAGTAAAAATTAAGTGTCTTATTATAATTGATTGAAAATTAATTTAATTTACAACTTTAATAAATAATGAAAGAAAAAGGGAAAAGATCTTCTTCCCCCTAAACTAACTATTTTATTTAACATCTATTACTAGGAGGACTAAAATCAAATAAAAATACAAACAATATTCACAAATTTGTATTAAATGAATATTGGGGACCGAAGCCGAGATTTTTGCCAAACCATAGGGACCAAAATTGAGGTTTACTCTCTCTATACATAAAAAGGGAACTCATTAGTGATTAATTTTAGTTGTTATTATGAAATGTTGTAAATATCTAATATCTTAGGATAACTTTTTTTTTGTGATAAGGTTCAACTGGGTTTGTCCAGGCTACATCCTTGGTAATTTTTACCAAGAGCTAAAGCATGCTCTCCTGGGATTAATACTCAATGGCCCCTGGTTGCTCACCCCCGGATTCGAACTTGGGTGGGTTTTTCTCCAACACCAAGCCTTAACCAGTAGGCTGCCCCATTGGGGTTAATATCTTAGGATAACTTGTTTGTTAATGCATGTTTCATTTTTCATCAAGCTTATCACTATAAAATAAATGATTTTCAATCACTAAAATCATATAGAAAATACCAAATGTTCTAATAGATTTCGATGTTTTTAAGAAAATATCAACCAATCACTTAGAAAATATCAGTTGTTCTAGTAAAATTCTATGTTTTTCAAGAAAATACCATCGGGTTACCTAGAAAATACCTAAGTAGTTTGTCACTGATTTGAGTTTCTCGCAGGCAATTTATGCACCAACTTTTGTAATGGTTTTGTGACGAATCACCTATTTAGCGATGGATTTCCAAGGAAAAAAATCCGTTGGTAAAGCCTTCCATATAAAGTAATAAAACTAAAAAAGAAAAAAAATCATTGATACCAAACATATATAGATTACATAAAATGATATCAAGGGTGTGAAATTAAAATTAAATCTCTAGAATTTTACTCACTACTTTCTTTAATTTTAAAAATTTAATGTTCGACTTTTCGTGTATAGAATCTAAGTAACCTATTTACGGATTTAGTTTATGAGTTCCCGTTTTATGTTTATTCAAGTCTCAAATCCCATACATAATTATCATATATCTCAAGTTGTATACTAAAATAATCACACACCATGCAAAATAACGCGTCCTAAATGGGTCACAACGTTAGTGCATTACCGCTACAACAAAATTGAGTTTGTAGGACGCCTAATATAAAAAGCGTTCTATAAGATGTTTTTAGATAAAATGCTTAAACTTTGATCCTGTAAGATGTTCCATTAAGACGCCCTTTTTTAAGGTGTCATATAGATTCAATTTTGTTATCGGGTAATACGCAAGACAAGCTTTAAAGTGAAGCCATAAGGATTAACTTTAGAGTAAAGCCATAAGTAAACCCAAATCATAACCACGTGACAAATTATTTAGAATCACAACCAACTTATATCCTAATAGTTCACTTATGAGCTAGTTTGTCGAATACATATGAATAAAGGGTGCGCTAATGCACCATATATAATTCTAAATGCACTTCCATTGCTAATTTCTATATATCAAAATCAAAACTCATTTTTTACATTTGTAATCAACAATTGCCCATAAATAAATCGTCCACTAATTTTACCAGTCATGTTCTCGAGTTTAAAAATTAAGAGGAATAAAGAAGAGGGAGGAAAGGAAAAAAAGTGGAAAGGGTGAAAATTATACCTCCAAATTATCCCATTTTATGGAGGATAACTTTTAACAGAGAAAAAGGAAAAGTTAAGTCATTTCCTTTTCCTCCTCTAAAAAAGCTTGAGAACACACTCTTATTACTTTCTTTAGAAATCCTTTTATTTCTTTCTTTTAAAAAAACTCGAGAACAAGGCTTACGTCACTTAAATGTTGACATCTGATAACAAATCTAATTATTTTTTGATTGATTTATTATCTGAATATGTTAATTGAAGTTTATCTAAGTAAAACTTCATCTACTCATAAAATAATGAGATTGCCTTTTAGCAAAACGAGTCGGTCAAAATTGAACAACCTTGTATTTTAGCCACAAACGAGTTAGTCAAAACTGAAAAGCTTCTTAAAGTTTGTCAATCCACTATAACTGGAAGAAAATCATGCATAAACATCCAACGTCGTATTTTAGGACGTTATAGGTATTAGGACATTAATTATGCTTATGGCCTAGAGGACAAACTTTAGAAGTTTTTAGAAAAATTAATAGGGTATTTTATATTAAAAATATTCTAAAATATAAGTAAAAAAAATGTGTAGTTTCATCATATAAATATACGTTTTTAAAAAAACTTAATTAATTGAAATATCTGCAAGTTATTAGTTTCTTATATTTTATAACATCAATCTTCATGTATTACATATCGTATATCTAAAGCATATATAATAAGAATGGACATTTCATGAATCTCCATCCACAAATATGGTCTAAAAGCGCCTACCTATTAATGCTACATATAAATTTGTAATTATGAACGCCACCTTTTATACATGGGCATAGCCAGGAATTCTAGTTTAGGAATTAGGGGGGGGGGGTTGGTGGAGGGTAGAAAATAATAATGTAATATATGTGATTATGTTCGTTGTTACAAATCTCACTAAATTCAAAGATGAACTTTTACGTGAGGTAAATGTGTAGATAAGAAGACAGAAAGAAAACCATGAATATAATGGATTTTGTTTGTTAAATATTAGAAGTAAGATAAATTTTTTGTATTATAATTTTCATCGAAGTTCAAATTATGTTTTTATCATCAAACTAACCTTTATTTTTATGAATATATTACTATAACGTAAATATAAATATAAATATTGCATCATATTAAAATAGAGTTAGTAATTTTTTAACGAAAAATGACATCATGAAAATTTATAATCAATAATATCAAGTTTTTAAAGTACATATTTTTTGAATTTTCTATACTAACATTGATATAGAATTAGTTTTTATTTTTGATGTAATAATGCTTTTAAAACATCTGTAAAAATAAATACAATAATAAAGTTTTTGGTAATGAAAACATAGAGATAATAATGTTTCTATATGATAAAATACTTTTTGATTATAAAAATATAAAAATTAGATCTTTTATGTAAATATTATAAAATGTTTTTAATAATAAAAATACAAAAGATTAGAATTTTATATAAATACAATAAAAGTATTTTTAATTATAAAAATATTCTTAATGGCAAAAATTGCACAACTTATCCATCTAAAGATAGGAAACAATCGACAAAAGCTTGCGAATAATGTAAAAATGAGACAAGGGATTTGATGACGCAGGAAAAATCTCAAGACAGAGGAAAAAATCTATGGTTGACTTAAGATTTAGCTGACATTGCACTGTGTTAACTCCAATATTCACAGAATGTAAAAGTATAGAAAAAGTTCTAAGTGTAAGTTTGACAGAAGGGTGATCTCACAGAAGACAACAGAGGGCAAGTAACAGAAGCCACCAGAGCATACAAGTCAAAGTTGGCAGAGCCTCTAAGAAGCCTCACAGAGGGTATGCAGAATTGGTCTTCTGTGGTGAATCTGTTTTGTCTGGTTCAAAGGGTAGTTAGCCGCATGTGCTTCTCACATAATCTATTCTAGCCAACTTACTTTGTATGATCAAGATGAACACACCTGTCAAGATCTCTTCATCTAGGTCGTTAGGATCTTGTATAAATAGCGGTTAGCCCTTTGTAATCTGTGTGCTTTTTGAACGTGCTTGAATTTCATATCTGTAATTGAGAAAACTCCATTGAAATACGATTGAAGCTTTCATCACAATCATCTTCTTTGTTATTCACGTAATTACCAGGTGTTCTTGATGATTGTAAGCATTTCCAGTTTATTCAATCTTATATAAACTGTTTTACTAGATCATTTACTCATTCTATTCAATTTCATAGTCATCCGATGTTCTTAATCATCTTATTTGAATTTGATTGAGTAAAAATCAATATCATTACACAATTTGGGATCCAACAAGTGGTATCAGAGCCAAATTGGATTATCTATTAAATTGATACCGTTTTGAGATTGATTCCTCTTTTCGCATCTGTTTCTCATTGAGATTTCTTCATCTTCTACTTTTTCTTCTTCTATCAATGGCTACTACTACAAATCCATCCTTCATGAGCACTGGTTCGCAATCTAAACCTCCAACTCTCTACATCGTGATGAATATCAGCAATGGAAAGTTCGGATAGTCAATTTTCTCGAAGGGATTCACCCGTGGATCATTGAATTTCTCCATAATCCACCATATGTTCTATTGAAACTCAGTCCGAGAGTTCCTGCTACTGCAACTGTTGGATCCCAAATAAGAAGATTCTGATATTAATTGATCACAACTAATTACTCAAACAAATGTAGAATGCAGCGGAAGATAAACTAGAGTAATTAGAAGAAAGTGATTCACAATTCAGTAACTAAACAATAAGAACAAGGAAGAAAATGTTACTGAAATTATGAAGAATACCAAGAACACGCACTATTGTGTGAGGATGAAGCAGGAAGCTCAAAGTATATTGATCGTAAAAGTTACACAGGAAGCACACAGTTTACAAGGAGCTAACCGCTATTTATACATGATCCTAACGACCTAGATGACGAGATCTTGACACGTGTTTTAATCCTAGTCGTACAAAGTAAGTCGGTTTAGAAACAGTCACGTGAGAAGCACATGCGGCTAGCAATCTTTGCAAACTGACTAAACAGATTCATTACAGAAGACTAAGTCCACAGACCCTCTCTAAGGAGTTCTAGAGGCTCTACTAATCTTGACTTGTAAGCTCACATCCTCTGACAGAAGACTAATCCACAGATCCTCTGTGATACTTCTCAGAGGCTCTGTCATCCATCACTTGTAAGTTCTTATGTCTTCTGTCACTTGGCTTCTATTGTCCTCAGTGAAGTCATCCTTCTGTCAAACGTACACTTAGCACTTTTACGATACTTTTACATTCTGTAAACATTAGAGCTAACAATCTGCCCCTAATATTTAAAAAGTAAAAACTGAAAGGTTTGGTGCATATTTGACTAAGATAGAACAAGAGGAGATTAAAGTTCAACCTATGTAAGAAGTTACCTTACAGAAATTCAAAAATACATCAAAATTTTCACAATTACAAAAACTTATCCTACTATAGATTCTGGAAAGTCATCTACACCATATTGGAGATCTGTTTTGACAGTTTTGTAAACCTTGTAAATCCATTCTCTGAAGGATACTTGGATTTTGGTGCCTTTGAGTAACTTCATCAGCTTTAATGTGACTCATGATGACCTCTGACACCACTGACCTGAATACCCAATCAAGGGTCTCTGTTGCATATTTGTGGGTTTCTTTTGGATCATAGAATCTTGGAATTTCATCCTTGTCCACAAATATGAATCCAGACTTGGGATTATGGACAATGGTGTTGGGATAGAACCTCTGAATCTACGTTTGACGGTTATTTGGAGGAGTCATTCGTAGCTCTGGTTGAACAAGCCTGATAGTTAAATCGAAGTCCTTCTGACTATAGTATTTGACTTGAGCACGCATAACTTCGATTAACCTTCTGAGAGATATAGAATAGCATGGCCTGAGCTCCATGTATTTGTTCAAAATCTTATGTAAGAAAATGAGATCAAATACACAGAGGTTGTGCAGGGTAGCATTTGTGAATGAGTACAAGTTACCGTCCTCTCTTTTGACCATATACATAGTATAAAGAACAGACTTCTGCATCAGTGTGCGGGCTGAGATTGTTTGGAGACCAGTGATGACGCTCTCTGAGAAGACATGCTCAACAAGCTTGGTCAACTTTGAGAATTTGTATTTGGCTTCAACATAGGGCATACCTGTAAGCTCTGGATCATATGGAGGCTCTGTCTCTGTCTCTACGAACCTCCACTTCAGTATTTCTTCAACTGTAGTTACAGATTCTGTTCGTAGAGGCTCTTGCCCTGGAATCTTGTCCATCTTGTTGATGATCTCTTCGACTCGCCCCACTGTCATAGCCTCCTCGGTATCACACTCCTCTATAAGAATTTTCTAGGTGGACCCCTTTGGTAGGATAGGCTTGATTGTTCCCACCAAAGTGTCGAAGGTACCTGTGGATGTCCCCTCTAGAATATCAACGAGCTTT
>LUCG01261184.1:0-20429 GCA_001633085.1 Carthamus tinctorius | reverse complement strand
ATAGAAAGCTAAAGAAAAAAAAAACGCATGCTAACACTTATCTACAGAAAAATGTCCACAACAAGAGCTAATTAACCAATAAACCCAAGATCAGGGATCGGTAGAATTTACCAAAATTGCCCCATTTATGCGTTCCTGTGAAAGTTTAGGGTCAATTTCATTGAAGTTCGTATTGATCCTTGATATTGAGGTGGTTGGCTAATAAGCTCTTGTTGTAGATATTTTCTTATAGATAGGTGTTAGTACAAGAGTTATCTTTAGGGTTCTTCAATTTTGCCTTTTGTCTTTTAATATATCATATTTTTTTTTCCAAGTTAAAATCATTTTAACAAGAAAAAAAAGGATATAACATGTTGTTAAGAGATAGAAAGCAAAATCAAATAACCCTAAATATACCACTTGCACTAACACCTATTTAGAAGAAAATATCAACAAGAAGAGCTCATCAACCAAAAAACCTAAGATTTGGGAAAGGTATAAAATTCACAAAAACTTACCTGTGTTAGCATGTGTACGAAGGTTTAGGTTAGTTTTGCTAAAGTATAAGGATTATCCACGATATTGAGTTTGTTGGTTAATAAGCTCTGGTTAATGATGCATGCTAAACACGACAACCATAATCGAAATAAGAAGAGAAGAAAAATGATGATCTATTTTTACTTTAAAATCAAGATTCTCCAACGAGGCCTACAAAAATGTTTAAGAGATAAGCCATTGTTAAATGTGAGATTCTTTCGAGAGAGGGTAGTTATTTTTCCTGTAAGAGTAATCATCATAAAAAGGGTTAGAGTTATGATTTTCATCTATTTATATGATTTAAAAGCTACATTTTTGTTTGTAGATATGAATTATCACAATGGGAGATTGTTTTTCAAATCCAGATCATTACATATTTGAATTATTTCTTGAGATATTTGGGTAATTTTTTGATCAAAACCAGAAGAAGAAAATAAGATTA
The DNA here is from genome assembly GCA_001633085.1 of Carthamus tinctorius. Taxonomy (NCBI): domain Eukaryota; kingdom Viridiplantae; phylum Streptophyta; class Magnoliopsida; order Asterales; family Asteraceae; genus Carthamus; species Carthamus tinctorius. Next base: position 19,471 of record LUCG01261184.1, on the reverse strand, counting down.
AATGATTTTGGTGATTTTTAGTTTCTGGCCTTACTATATAATATTGTTTCACCATGTATAACAATACGAGTTCACAATTATATGAAATGATGTAGTGTTGTTTCACTATGTGAGAGTATCACCTACGTTCTTGACTCTATATTGTAATATTCAAGCAACCCATGATTTTAATTAACTCATAAGTTCAAAAAATAAGCCATTATCATTCACGTTTAAAACGCTAAATGTAACTGTGGATGAATTTCTTTTGCCTCGATTCCTGTATCCTTTTACATGCCTCATACGTAATGTTTTCGGGGTATCATACCTTAATCAAAGCCTTGGACACATCAATGTATCAACGGTAATAAATGTCTCTTTATATTTCAATATGTTTTATGTTATCAAAAGAGAAGCAAAGTCAATTAGGTAAATAACAACCATGTGCAAAGTGACTTTATCCTCTAGGTTGAATGATTCAAAGTAGTGCTCCATGTGCCAAATGAAATTATCTACACCCTCAACATCCGAACACAAGATCGTAAATTCTTAGTTTATTAAAACAAATTAAAGCTGAAGAACCTAAAAGATAGAAACTATTACAGATGTATAGAGACATGTGCTTGCGAGATAGTATATGTTTTCTTCATCAACTACTTAAAGAGAGGCAAGTTTAGATAACCTACCTTTATAAAAGATAAAAAAACAAAAAGAAATCAGATCAATGGGGAAAGATTAAACCAGTTTTATTTCATTTATTTCCAATTAATCATCGATCTTGCAAAATTCGAATTCCCCAACATAACCTCTGATCTAGACAAGCTTCATAGGTAACAAAAGATTGCAAGCAAATTTTGACTTATTTTAAATAGCTGAATTTATAGTAACTTTACTGAATACCTGAATTGTTCAACTTTATTATCGTCTTACTAATCAGTAACCGAATCTTTACGTATAACCGATATGATTATTGTAAATCAAACAGAAATGGGGTTTCGGTTTTCAATTAAACTACAATCAAATGCAAAATGGCAACAAAATCTTTTTTTTTTGTTAATAAATTAAACAAAAAGATTGAAAATGGTTTGAGAAATGAATTACCATACCACCATGTTTGATGATGTTTGAGAACTTATCCTCCCATAAATGGTGTGACCATAGCATAATCCATGTGTTCCTTTAAGGGAGAATTTCTTCTATATCCTTCCAAAACCTTTAAATTACTTCTATATCCTTCCAAACTTTTAAATTACTTCTATATCCTTCCAAACTTTTAAAATTATCATCTATATCCAAAATTTTATTTTAATATTATTAAATCATTTAAATATTAATAATCATTATTAAATTTAATTTATTTATCAAATTACTACATTACCCTTATCTTATCCAATGGAGAAGAATTTACCTATCTTCTTCAATCTCACATTCATATTCAAATGAACACTGTACCCAGAACCTAAATCAGATTCATACGCAAAACCTAAATCAGATTCATATTTTTTTTTTGAACATTCAAATGATTCAACTCTAAATCTGATTTAATCAGATTCAAACCCAAAATAAATCAAACATTCGTACGATATTCAAAACTAAATCAGATTCAAAGGCAAAGAAAAATGAAATGTCTATACACAAACTAGAATCTTTTCTGTAAATCAAATTCATAAACAAAATTAAAATATCTTTTCCAAATACACAAATCAGAACAAGGAAACAGGAAAATTCAAAAACTTGACTATGAATCTAGATCTAAATGCAATAGAAACCTACATCTAAATAGCTATAAATCCTTGAATAATAACTCCAAAATAAAAACCGAATTCAGATCTGGATCGGTAAAAACCTTCGAAACTCTTAATCGCCGGATCTCCAATTCGCCATTAATAAACTTCGAGTTTGTAGGAGAATACACACGGCGGAAGAAGGAGGGGAGAACGACGTTGTTCTGTGAATAGACTTCGAGCTCGTCCTTTGTTGTGTGAATAAACTTCAAGTTCGTCCTTTGTCGTTCGTTTGTTCGGAAAAAAAGGGGAGAACGGCGGTGTCGCCGGAGAAAGGGAAGCGGAGGTGAGCAGAATGGTCGGAGAAAAGGGAGCTGTAGAAGGATACCTCCGTCGGAGGAAGTAGGAGAAACGCTTGAGGAAGTAAGAGAATGCCGGAGGAGGGAGGAGAAACGTCGGAGGAGGGAGGAGAAACGTCTCTATGAAGAAAACCTAACTTTTTCTGGTACCTGCAAATCATCACGTGGGCTTCATGATATTATATGCAATTTTTGTTTAAAATAAATAAAATTTTATGTTATATTTATAAGGGCAATGTAGTAATTTGATAAATAAATTGAATTTGGTAATAATGATATTGATATTTAAATGATTTGATAACATTAAAATAGTAATTTGGATATATACATGATAATTTTAAAAGTTTAGAAGGATATAGAGGTAATTTAGAAGTTTTAGAAGGGTATAGAAGTAATTTAGAAGTTTTAGAAGGATGTAGAAGAAATTCTCCCTCCCCTTTCTTTAAGAAGCTTCGCATCTCAGATCGATGATCTTTACATCATGTGCTTGTTGGTTCGATTCGCTCTCCAATTTTCGCTTTTTCAGAAAGAGAAACCTCCATTACCATCATTAGAAGTAAGAATTTCTGCACTTTTTTCCCCAATCTCTGTTTCTTCATTTCCCTTTTATCTTAAACTTCAGCTTTTATTCTTTCTAGGGTTTCACTCCCTTTTTACTCCTCGCTTTTATGTTTATTATAATTGTATGCTCTTCTTCAACCTCATTGACTTGTTATATTCTTTTTAATCCTTTTATGTTCGAATTCTTCAAGTTATTCGAATTCCTTTGCATTTTTCTCGTGTTTTGATTCTAATGTTGATACAGCATTTGCAGGGTTTGATTCAAGGAGAAGATTTGTTAGGTTTGGGATTTTAGGTTATCTGTTAGCAGGAAACTCTTTAAAATCTCAATTAGGGTTTCAATTTGAGTTAGAAACAGTTGTTAGTTGGTTAGCTGATATGATATTGTTGTTGGTTTACTAGTCTCATTTATGGGATTTGAGTTTTGACAAGAAAAAAAAAGGTTGGATTTTTCTGGTCTGGAGTTCTAAAATCTAAGCATCCTGAGTTTGATTATTGCTGTAAATGGAGAAGGATAAAGCTCCAAACATGGGTGGGAGTTTGTTGCCTCCTTCTGGGAGGCATTTGGTTTTTTCACCATCTGGAAATAATTTCGTCCCAAAACCAGAGCCATCGGTATCAGCCACATTGCCTCCAATGGGACCTGGAGCTTCTGAAACTGGTCGTTTCGGTGGTCAAGAAATGCCATCGGATTCTAGCCATTTTAGTCATGATATTAGCAGAATGCCTGATAACCCGCCTAAGCATTTGGGCCACCGACGGGCCCACTCTGAAATCCTCACTCTACCGGATGATATTAGCTTCGATAGTGATCTTGGTGTTGTGGGTGGCTTCAATGGACCTTCGTTCTCTGACGAAACTGAAGAAGATTTGTTTTCTATGTACCTGGATATGGATAAGTTAAATTCTTCATCTGCAACATCTGCTTTTCAAGTGGGTGATTCATCCTCATCTGCGGTCCAGACTTCAGAAGCTGCAACACCACAACCTGAAAATCTTGTTCCTAGCTCCAGTGAGAGGCCTAGAGTTAGGCATCAGCATAGTCAATCCATGGATGGGTCTTCTACGATTAAGCCAGAGATGCTCACTTCAGGTGCAGAAGAAACATCTTCGGTTGATGCTAAGAAATCAATGTCTGCTGCCAAGCTTGCCGAGCTTGCTCTTGTTGACCCAAAGCGTGCAAAGAGGTAATACATTATTATAAACGTAAATTTGATTCTTTTCCTTTCGCTATTTATTTTAATCAGGAGACTTTCAACTCAAATGTGGAAAATCATTTCCATAAGTTTCAAAAGCAAGTAATGGTTTTCTTGATGGTGATCACAAACCCTATAATAAGCATTATTCATCTTTAACTTATTTATAGAAATTAACTATGCTATGTTTATTTTTAGAACATGATGTTATTTTATCTTGATCTTGTTTTTCCAATTACCTATTTAATTCCAGGATATATTCCATAGGCAGAACTATGTGCTTCATTGGTATTTTCTGCATGGATGCCCTAAAAATTCTGGTGCTTATATTGTGCAAAAAATCTTTTTTTAGCAAATTCTATCAAACCAATAGTATTATATAGGGCAAGTTATTCAAGCAATTAATCTACACCATGTAGTTAGGCAATGATCGCAAGATATATGAGGCTAGATAGGGAGGCAAGAGAAGAACAAGTGTGTTCAATAGGTTGTGATGGGATTGAGATTGAAGCATTTTACAAAGGATCCATGATCTTGTTTGCGCTATTGAGTAGTTGATCTTTTTCCAGATAAAAGTAGTTGATTTTTAGTTGCGTTTGATGGTCGGTTGGATGTGGTAACCTTGTGATAGTAGCCTGGCCTAAGATATGAGATGCATTCCTGATATGTTAAGTGCAAACAATTTGGATTCTTAGAGATCCATTGAGAAGAAAATGTAAAGAAAGACGAGTCTTAGGTAGAAGTCTTCATTATAGCTTATATTGAGATATGACGTACAACAAATTATAAAATGAATACATATACAATTACAATATTATACTCTTTTCTACCATTTATTGAAGTTTCGAAATACATAAACAATGTTGACTATTCCTTTTCTCCAATACATGATGCCATGCTTGCTATTTCTACTATTTCGAAAAAGTTGTACTGCTGTTTTCTAAGAAAATGGTGAAAAGAACTTTGTCATATGATGCTTATTTAAAGGTTGATTCTGTTAATGTTGGGCTAGCTAAAAACCATAAGGTGAAAGATTGTACTCTTTCACAACCTTTGTGGCTTGGCTGGCTTATAGTCATGAAACGAGGCTACCATCCAGGCCGGTCCCTGACATTTTGGAGGCGTTCTGCAAAAAGTTACATGTGGCCCTGCAAATTTCTTTTCAAGATATATTTATTTATTAAATTCTCTAGTGTCTACATTGAAAAATAAATCTTTAAAGTTTAAGACATGTGAGATAGTAAGTCGATTGAAAACTGTTTTTTGACTTTTTATAAACTGTTAATCTTTCTTCATAATATGTTTGATCTATATATTATTAGAAGAACAAACAAACATTGATCTTCTACATTTATAAGAAAAGCATTAATCTTTTATAAATCAGCAAACTTCAAGACTAAAATACGGAACATAATGATTCAAATAGAAATGAATTACATAGACCTTAAAAAAATAGAATCACAAAAAAACTAAAATAGAATCAAAATAGGCCGTTAAGTACCTAATCAGTTAAAATAGAATCAAATAGGCCATAAAAACCTAACTAACTAAAATAGAATCACAAAAATGAAAAACACACCTATGGGATCTAAACCCGGGTGGATAAACAATAAAGACACCCACTTACCAACTCAACTAGAACAGAACTTGTGCAAATTAACTTATTTTATGTCTTATATTCTAACTTTGTTATTTATAAAAAACATAAAAAAAATTCGTGGGCCCTATGGGTGTCACCGCCGCCACACCTCAGGGCCGCTTGCTCCCATCTTCATTATTGACATGTATATTTCAATACGATATATATCTTGTTGAGTACAATGCAATAATACCCATTTATGATTGTGCTCGATATCTCTATAGGCCACAGAAATTTTTACTTAAAAAGGTTTAGCACTTCTCTAAGTAAACGAAATGAAAGGGACCCAGGATGTCCCACTTGGAGTAGGGTATGGGAAGGCTAGGAGGGTAGGATGTATGCAGACCTTTCCTCTACCCATGGAAGTAAAGAGGCTGTTTCTGTGGAGACCCCCCTGGCTTGCTATTTCTTTTTGTAACATTTAGATATAAGCATATAGTTTGTAATCTTTTTTGGGAGTTTTGAATGATTTGGAACATTTTGAAGAGGTAGTTCTTGTAAGAAAATTGGGTGTGTACAAAAGGCATAAAAATGTAGGAACTGAGTGAAAATAGGCTAAGATAAGTACAGGCATGAAATATCGAGGTGAAAGTGAGAAAAGTCCAAACACCTTTGTTTATAATATGTTTTCCAAAGTTGCTAAATGGTGGGATGGAGCATGGTACACGTGATGTGGTTGGGAAGAAATTTTATAACGAAAGCATTTTTAGCATCTCAAGACCCAACAAGGAGAATTCTGATGCTCTATAATAGTTGGGGACTTGGGGTAGGCTATAGTGGAGAACCAAAAACAAGCCATATATACCAATTACCAAACACGTGGGGTAGGCTAAAGTCCGAACCTTTAGAAAATTATAAAGTGGCAAGCCCCCTAAAAACATGAATAACGTTTTCCACACCTTTGGTATACATATTCACTCAGATCTCTCTTTGCATACTTGACCTAGATTAACTTTTTATCTTTTATAGGGACTTAGTCGTGGTAGAAGTTCTATTTTATAATCTTTGCGTCACAAACAATGTCAGCTTAGCTCTCTTTCAATAGGTGCCACACATGCACTGTATATTTGTAATTGTGGATACTCATCTTGTGTAAATAGTAGTTAAGGCGTGCACTGTGGTGCAATGTGCGGTAAAAACGAGGCTAGGCGTCATCCAAGGTGATTTGTAGGAAAAGAAACAAGTGCCATTTTGCAATACGGATTATTGTGTGTGTGAATATTAAAATTTTAGTCTAAGAGAATTTTGATCTAATTGTTGGCCCCTTGTGTTGTAAATGCATGGATGTTGGTTCCCCCTATCTGTTGCACATCATTTCCCGCTTTTCCTGTAAATTGTCAACACATCATCTGTTTTTACCGTTTTACTTGAACTTTTATATTTAGCTGTTATCTTACTCTTCTATGTTTTAACTATTAAAAAGATTACTCTTTGAGTTGTTCAAATTTTAGTTTGTTATTTATGTTCATATCAGTTTAACTAGTACTGGTGATACCCACTCAAAAAGTTATTTATACAGCCCAAGCACCCTATTTTCTTAACTATTTGGGCCTTTTTGGGCCATAGATTTTTTAAGTAAAAACTAATTGGGTTCATTGGGTAAGGGGAATGGTTCAAGTGGGTAAGGATAAATAGACTATTAGTTGAGTTTCTCACAGGTCTTCTCAAGGGAATTTTTTTCTCCCTCTCTGGTTATCACTTTGTCTCTTCTCTCTTGCTACCCCCGTTGTTTCATGGTTCATTCTTTCCATATGGAGATTTAGGGTTTGTTTTCCCTCTTCGGTCTTACTCGATTGATTTGTATGTTAAAACTAGGGTTCTGTTACTTCATTTACTCTTTCTATTTGATGGCAAAACACCAAATTTGTTATGCACTTTGTTTGATTTTGATTTGTCTCTGTGTGTAATTCGATCTGTCGATTTTAATCTTGGAATTTATTACATGAAAACATACTTTAGTCTCTTTTATATGCGACCTCACAACTCGAGCAACAGGTCTCATATAGAAGTCTTCCTAACCTTCTTGTTTTTGTAGTCTTTTAGATTTTTTATTTCTGGTTGACGTAAAGCTGAATTTAACTGTTCTTTGGATATAGATTATAAACTATTCATTGAGATTTGATTTTTTTTTGCCAAATACGGATCAGATCAACTGGGTATGTATGAAAATATTTGATGCACTTATATGTCGTGCACATATGGTTTTGAGCGTAGTATTCAATTATCTATTTATCGTTCGATTTCCAAATTTAAAAAATCTTATTTGTTACATTAGTTGAGATTCAAAAGTTTCCTTAAAAAGAAGAGTGTCAATGGTTGAATGAGACACAACTTGATTGCCACTTGATCCATTTCGGAAAGGTTTCCCATTTGACCAGCCCCATTTCAGAAAGATCTTTCTGAAGATGCTTACTTTGGTACTCTGTTGAAGTCTTGCAGAGGTTTAGAGGTTATACCAGTTGTCTACTTTAATCTTAGTTTTAAGTTTTAACTTCTAATATGAAGCATCAGTTTGTCTGCTAACACTTATGATTATACGAGTTATAGTGTTGTTTTATTACTCGAAAGCGTTCATGATAGTTAGATATTGTTTCCTTTGTCCTAAAATAAGTGTCCACTTTTAGAAGTAAGTGCCTACTTTCTGTTTCTATCCTTAATCATGACAAGGAGAAATTCATTACTACCTCTGCTGTTAAGGGTAAAATTGTCATTCAGTTAAGTTAAGATGTGATAATTACACTTATTTAAAACCTTGTGCCTTTTTCATATTGGACATTTGTTTTTGGACGGAGGGAGTAAGACACCTACCATGATCTCGGGTTCACATGGTTTCATTTTTGTCCCATCACACGTATCAGAGATATTTATGATTACGTTGAAATACAGTGCTATGCTGTTAATTGCGGTGCAATGGCGGTTATTAGTCATAAGCAGAACAGCCGTGGAAATTGCGCTTTCGATAATAGCAGAGCAATTTAGCGCTATTTGGGTAAAATAGTGGTCCGCAATACCCAAATTCTCAGTCGGGCCTCTTTTGAATCTAATGTTTACATTTTTGCCCTTTTTTGGGCTTCTTTACTTGGGCTAATATTTTGACTTGGGCAATTATTTTATTTTGATTTGGGACCTTATTTTATTTTAATGAATGCATATAATATGTTATGTTGTGTATGCATACATACATATATATAATTCTAAGAAATATTATAAACCGCTATTTTTGGACCGTTATACCACCGCTATGTTATAAAATATTATAAACTGCTATGTTAAGTTATGTCTTTTCAAACAAACAGAGGATATATTATAAACTCCTAGTGGAAGGGTGTCTTTTCTATCGCATCTTAAACCAAGTGTCTTCTGTAGTTCTGTTTGATGCCTTCTGTGTTTTCAGCCACTTAATTTGCTGCTTTATATGCACATCATTGTATTTGTTATCTGTTCACATCATATTGGCTGGCCATTTGCTATGCATTTTGCTTCTGCATTTAATGATAGAAACAAAGAAATTCCACGGTCGAACTACCAAAATAGAATGAGCTAAATGAAATATCTATGATAAAAAATGAAATTATAAAAAGCCTTTTGTGTGTTTATACTCTATAAATAAATGGGTTTAGTTCCTCAAAATGTATCTAAGTTGTCACCTTTTGCTATTGTGTGTACTGTACTTAAAAAATTACCATTTAATGTACCAAAGTTTCAAAACCAACCGTTTAGTGTATTGGGAAACTTGTTGAAGAGGTAGCCGGTCATTCCGGCCATCCGGTCTTCTTCTCTGGCGAGACTTTTTCCGGCGAGAACCCATCTTCTCCAGCGACCTTCGGCAAGAACCCATCTTTTTCCGGCGAGGCTTTTACCACCAACAGTCACCGATAAGACATCCGATACCCACCATCTTCTCCGGCGACCTCCGTCTCCGCCACCCACCATCTTCTCCGGCGACCTTCATCAACCCTTTCGCAAACGATAGAAATGCGATAAAACCCAAAAACTAAAGAACACCCCACCCACCAGCTTACTCCACTCCGAAAACGGGTTGTACATTGTCTGAAATACCCCAACCACCACCACTGCCACGTTCAGCAATATTATCGTCACCGGCGGAATCATCGGCATCGTGAGCCGGAACTCGTACAGCTCCGCAAAAGATGGTGGTCACTGGAAAATTCGCCGGAGAAGATGGTGGTCGCTGGAAAAGTCGTTGGAGAAGATGGCGGTCGTCGGAAAAGTCGCCGGAGAAGAAGATGGTCGCCGGAGAAGATGGTAACCGGCTGGTAACCTTTGATAGTAGGTCATAATACACTAAACGGTAGGTTTTGAAACTTTGGTACATTAAATGGTAATTTTTTAAGTACAATACATACAATAGCAAAAGATGACAACTTGGATATAATTTGGGGAACTAAACCCTAAATAAATTTAGTTAATCTACTTGCAGGTTACACTGTAAGTTTGAGGGCATAACACAAATAAATCTAAATTATGCTTATTGTGCATATCTGCCACTAAAAGCTTATGTTTTGCCCCTTCAAATTCCCCGAGTATGATTTCGTTATAAATGGATGATAGCTGAGTGATCTTCTGTCCTGATTTATTATTACTACGTAAGGCCGCAGTGATTCTTTCGAACCCTCCATTATCTGTACTTATAGAACATTAAGATCTCTTGTGAGAGGCTTCTGCTAATGGGTCTTCCCTAAAGATTTTCTTTGGATACTCTCAAAATTGTATATTCCCATAGATGCACTTGAGAGGATCTTCGACAATTTCTTCATAATTTCTCCAAAAGAGAGAAATAAAACTCAAATTCTTATAAAAGTAATTACATTTTACTCCAACAGTTTTTCATTTTGGATATTCTAGCACTAATTATATTATTATAATATTCAACGTATTTAATACCTCAACAAACTTTCAATCGAACTTTGTATAAATTGTAATAGTATTTATTTATCTTCCTTTTTTTTAAAGTAGTTATCTAGAAAAGTATTTGTACCAAAATAATATTAGTTCAGATGCTTAATTCTTATATGCAGACATAACCTAACGATAACCATCCACTTAAACATCCTCTTGATTGGGATGCTCAAAATTGTTTATTCATCTACTTAAACATCCTCTCAATCCTTGCTTAGACAGTTAATCGCTGTGAGGTCACTTGATAGCCTAGCTCTGCTTAACACATTTTATGACACATACAAATTCTATCTCATACTATCTAAATGAAATGTTCAATTTATCAACTATAATTCACTCTTTTGTTCTTTATTAGGATATGGGCAAATAGGCAGTCTGCGGCAAGGTCAAAGGAAAGAAAGATGAGATACATTGCTGAGCTCGAACGGAAAGTCCAATCACTGCAAACTGAAGCCACATCATTATCCGCTCAGCTGACTCTTATGCAGGTTTGCCCATCCTCATATGATTCTCGTCTTCTGATCGTTTCTTTTGTTTTATATCTATAATTTTCCTTTATGTTCCGAAAAACCCTGATGGATAAGGCGTTTGATAGCGGTATCTTGTTTCTTTTTTATTTCTTCAGAGAGATACTAGTGGTCTGACAGCTGAAAACAGTGAGCTGAAACTGCGCTTACAATCCATGGAGCAACAGGTTAACTTGCAAGACGGTAAGTTGTTAATTCTACTCGAAGAATATTTCCCTTTTCTTATCTTCTCGTTTATTAGCCTCTTTTTGGTTTTTGAGTGTTTGTAACTGATAAAACATAGCACAATAAAGAACATTTGAGATTAGGAATCGGCATATCTACATTATCTTGTAGATATAAATTTTAACATATATGCTATTCTCCCTTACACACACTTTTCACTAGAATGAAATGTTTATTTAACAACTATAATTCGCACTTTTTGGGAAAAATTATGAAGTGGGAATCTTTAGAGAAAAACATACCTTTTAGTACATGATATTAAATATGTGAAATAGGAAAACAGTTGAGATTACTCTTCTAATATTTAGTACTCTGTTATCTCCTAATGACGGATGCTGACATTAGAAGATGATATTAAATAGATTAGTGAGAACTGAAAATGAAGCTTGATGAACTTCAATACTAGATAGAAATGGATGTGGTTGTCAAAAGCCTCGTGAGAGTTATCCTTATGATGTATGATTGATTCAAGATATCAAGGAAAAAGGTTTACAGACTTGAATACTTTTGGGATTTTCGTTATTTGAAGTTCACAACTCAAACCGTGACGAACATTAAACTGATTGGTTTGGGAGATTAAAACCCATTAGTTTGCTAATAAAGTTTCATGGGTTTGTGTCCTGAGTCAAAAGTTCTAACAAAAGATTATTGTGTAGAGAATGGTGATATTATACACTTAGGCACTCCGAGCAAGAATCGAGTTCTTTAAAGTAGCTAAATACTGAAATTCACCACTTGTTTGTATATTCATTATGAATAGTTAGCTTCCAAAACAAACTCTCTACTATGCTTGAATATTTCATTAACTTCATCATGAATACCAAATTATTGAAATTGAAACATGCTTTTCTTCTATAGCCTTAAACGAAGCACTGAAAGAGGAAATCCAACATCTGAAAGTAGCAACTGGACAGACCCTTTCAAATGGTGGGCCATTGATGAACTTTCCTTCATCATTCGGTGGAGGAAACCAGCAGCAGTTTTACCCAAACAGCCAAGCCAGGAACACACTGCTTACCGCACAGCAGTTTCAGCAGCTCCAAATTCAGTCGCAGAAACAGCAAAATCAGTTTCAGCAGCAACAACTCCGCCAATTTCAGCAACACCAACTTCAACAGCAGCATCAGCAGCAGCAGCAGCAGCAGCAGCAAGAAGGCAGTAGTAATGAGCTGAAAATGAGGAGTCTAAAAGAACATGGTTCAGAATTCAATCTGCATGCACCCCCCAAAGATTGAATAGCGATAGATATCTATCTATCTATATAATATGTTCACAAGGTTAGTAATTGGGTAGTTGTTGTTTAGATACATACATCTTTAAGACATTGTCAGTCAGTGAGTCAGTGCAGTGTTTGGTATTTCTATAGATGGTAATTTGTGTTGATTTTAGTTGATGGTTGTTGGGTTTTGCATGGATGAAGATGTATCTATCTATGTATCTATTTATCTATCACTAAAGTATGGTGGATTGGGTTGTTTAGCTTTTGTTTGATGAGTTTGCTTCTTTCCTACCTTCCCATAGGGGCTAGTTCATGTGAGAATGACAAAAAATTTGAGAAATGTTGGGATCTATATACATGGAGCATATGTATCAAGGGTTAGGTTTAGTTGAGACCAACATGTTCTTAGAAGACGTAAGATCACAGTTTAGTTTCTTACACTTAAAACTTTACAACAAAAGGTTGTAAAAGTTAAAAATTTTGAATCTTTTACATCAAAAGCACTATGAAGGTTACCTTCATAGATGTAATAACTGGGATTTTTATTTTACTTTTATTTATATGTACACGTAGTTATTAATCTTTGGATCTAAATTGTTAAATTTCTATATGTTGGTGGATCAAATTTGAATTTTTGGATAAAACTAGCTAATTGAATAGGCTTAGGCTATTTGTGGAAAAGTTAATAAGGATCATTGGCTTGGGCCCATTGTATATAAGGGAGATTAGCGCAAACTTTATCATGTAGGGCAAAAATCTTAAAGGTGTTTGTGTGTGTTTTGAGAGAAAAAGAGGCTAAGATAAAGGGAGATCACCATCATCATCTTCATCAATAGGATTCTTCGAGAAAACTTCATCTTGGTAAGAACTCTTAATCCTTATGTAAATTAATAAACCATGTTTATAGGTTTAAATGGAGAAATCAACCCAAAACTTTGGTTGGGGGTATTTTGAGGTGGCGACCAAATTTTTACTTATAAAATATTTTTTAAGGGCGGCATTTTATTAAATGTATTTATTATATCATCGAATGAGCATGACAAGGATTAAAATTATAGTTCATCAAAACGGTGTCGTATGCAACAATTTACCCGGTAACCACTTACCGAGTACGAGTTTCATTCTTATCATTGCTTTTAACAGGTAAGATTCTCGGTCTTTGTCATGTTCATCTGGTAAGATAAATGGCCCATTAAGCACTTACCGAACAAGCATTTAGTAAATGGCACCTAAGAATGTTACTAGGTAAAAGGCAGCATATAACATGAACCAAGAATCTGATCCGGTAAGTTAGAAATTAGACTATTATCCAATAAGCACTTACACTGTTTAAAACGTTTTACAAACAATAAATTTTGATGGCTGAAAATATTACAAGAGAGGGTAGCGGGGTACTTTCTTTTTGCCAATAAGCGCTTAATTGATATAGTTATAAGAATACAAGTATATAAGATGTAAAGTTTTTTAATTTGAATATGCAATTGATATAAGTTATATTTAAATAATGTAACTCATACATTTTTATTCAAACATAAGCTTCAACAAAAATGTACAAAATAAGGTTAATTACTATGAACAATATTGTATTTACCTTTAATTATATCGTAAGGTTACAATAATTTGAAATCTATAGCAAAAAAGACATCTAATATGCAAACAATATTTGCCAATGTAATTAATATCATTGAAGTTGGTACAAAAAGAAAAAAGAAAAATTTACATCAAAAAATTATTGAACGAGACCATTAGTCCGTTTCATTCCGATCGTTAATTCGTGCATCCGATGTAACGATAAATATAAAACCGAACGCACAAAATGAATACAAGAAACGGAAAAACGAAAAAGACCAAATTGGACATTCAAGTTGTCTTAGCCTTTGGAGCCTTCTTCCTTATTACTTTCCTTGGAGTTACCTTCATTTCCACAAAAAAGAGAAGTGCACCGAACAACGCAACGTTCTGCCAAAAAAAAAAAATATGAAAAGGTCGTTCCATTGATAAGAATTCGGGTTTGCTTCCTAAAGATTTATCAGTTTAAGGGCCTATTTGTGAGTGGCTTAATGACCTTAATGGGGCTTATAGCTCATTCAGTCAACTAAACAAGTGGCTTAATGATATAGAAAGTGGCTTATTCAGTAAGGTTCTAGGGGGAGCTATATGCAGAAAGTCAAGTTTTTCCAAACGTGTCCCTCCGAATTAAAAACATGTTTCTTCCAGAAAAAATCTATCCCCAACAAAAACCTTCCTGATCTATACACATGGATTAATCCACACAAACAACTTTATCCATACAGGACTTAATGAAAAACCAACCAAACAGCCCCTAAATCCCCTTAAGGCCACTGGCTGTTAACTTCAGGGGCTTATGAGATTAAGCATGCAAGTTGGCCTAGACATCTACATAGTTACCCAAAAAACAAGTACATTTTGCCTATGTCCCATGAAATTTTCATCAAACGTTACAATTTTCATGGGACAAGAAAATGTGTATTACAACTTAACGACATAGTTCAAAATTAATAAAGAACCTGCAAGAACTCCGCTAGGAGCATGTGAAACACTGGCTCGTCGATTTCGTAGTTGTAGAAATCATATACAACCGGGGTCGTAAATAGTAGGTAATACATCTGCAAAATCAGAAAAAGAATTAGTAGTAATAATAATAATTCAGCCAAATTCTAACAGGTTTCAAAGAAGTGTAAAAACGGACCCAGTATTTCCCATTTGGGAATCGGGAAGTAGGATATCAGGGGCGGGCTGTATGCACACTTTTCAACTACTCCAAAGAGTAGAGAGATTGTTTCTATGAAGACCATTAGTTTACGCAAAAAAGTATTTGAAAAGTAAAGAAATACTGACCAACAAATAGGCGCCGGTGGAGCCGCCTAAAACAAACAGAATCCCACCAAGACCTTTAACGGCTATCGAGGCCAAAACAACATGCTTAACCTGAACCATTAGATCGCTAAATTAGATCTCGTAACACATAATTTTTCTTGCATTTAATGGAGTAAAAGTGTGCCTTATCAATTTCATAGAAGGAAATCTTCGTAACACATAATTTTTCTTGCATTTTGCATATAATCTTTTCACGATTCAAACTTGATATCTATCATAGATAACTAAATTAAACCAAACAATCCAAATATATCCCACCTAGAGATGGGGTATGTGGGGTCCAAAGACGGACCCGGAAAATTTTTCAAGAGGTGGCATAATTTGACTGTAAAATAATATTTAATTTATTTTTCAAGTAGTGGTACAATTTGACTGTAAAATAACATTTAAATTTTATTTTACAACTTTAGTATAGATCTGTTGGCTGGTTCTTTGTCCTTACATAGAAAAGATCCATGTTCGACAAGCTAAAATTTAAGCTAAAACATGACAAATTTGACAACTGTAGGACTTGAACCTGGGCCTTTCCTACAAAAGATAGGAGCATTTACCATCTTAGCCATTAAAATCTTGTAGTAACTATACGGTGACATCCAACAAAACAATACAGTTGCACCCCTCAAGAACGTAATTTATGGTTGTGGGTCCATCCCTGGTGGGGTTGGATGTAGGGAGACCTAACCGCTACTTCAAACAGATGAGTAATCTTATGAATTACTCAAAGGCTCATTCTTGAAATTTGAAAACTATGAATCTTACATCAATCTTTGGTACTCCATTGCCAATCTTGGAGGTTAGAAATTTATGACAAGAAGCTACTCTGGGAGCTAGTTCCCTTACAGCAGGGCCACCATCATCACCAAAATCATGAAACCTGTTCATTCACATATTCAGCTGTAAAGAACCCACATTCATCAATGAATAAAGATAAGAATTTTGAATAGAGGGGAGAAACTAGTTTTGTCTCTGAGTATATTCTACATCCAAACTAGTTGTGATTTGTTAATATGTGGTCGAATAAATGCCGAACCAATGACCAACGAATTAATTTAACGAAAACCCACCTATATCTTTAGGTTTTCCTAACTAGAATCAGCGTTGGACACCCATGGTTAACAAAAAGGAAAACTTGACCTTTTTTTCTTCCTTTTGGTAAAGAAAAAGAGTGAAATTATGAAGTGAGAGTAGGCACATTCAAGCATAATCGAAGATGCTATTGTGAGTCTCGATCCGTTGACTTGATGTGTGCAAATTGAGATCAAAACATTTAGCTTAAAGGTGTGGCAATTCACAAGTTGAATAATAGGGGCAATTCACAAGTGAATGACAGGGGCATTTCACATGTGATTAAGAGAATGTAAACCTAATCTTTTAAAAGGGACATAGCCCAAATGCATGGTAGAACCACAGTTACAATCGATGATGCAATTAAAAAGAACTCTAAAAACAATATGATAAGATCATATCATATGATTATTTATTTCCACCATTTCAATTTCTTAACTATTTCCACCAACAAATTCCATTGTATCTTCTTTCATCATGTTATCGTCATAAAAATTCAAAATTCCAACGAGATCAAGAGACATATATATACATTGAATTGAATTGAATTGAATCAAATAGAAAAGAAACAACAACATTATTAAAAAAAGATGTAGATGATGATGAAGATGATGATGACTTACGTTTGCCAAGCGGAAAGGATGAAAAGGGAGGCAAAGAGGACCCTTCCGAGGAAGGAAACGAAACCCATTTCTGTGTTTGTGGAAAGAAAGAAGAAATCAGAGGAAAATTCGGGTGTTTTGTCGAAAGAAAGAAGAAATCAGAGAGATGGGTGTTTGTGTTGATGATAAAAGATGAAGATGATCACCATTGCAATGCAATCAATTGGAGCATTCTAAAATTAGGTTAAATATTTGACCAAATAAAAACATCCATTCCCTTTTTTTACCATATTGCAAGGCTATGGATGGAAACACTACTTATATTATATATGCCTTCCAAATCTTTCATATAAAACATCTCCAATAGATTCTTTAAATAAAAGATATCCATTAATAGAAACTTTTTTTTTATGTTCTTTAAAAGCAAGAGAACATAAAAAAAAGAAGTTGAAGTCTATATAATTCTTTAGAATTTGATGGGTCAAAAGCAAAACAAAATGGTAATCACGGAGACCAAAGTTGTAATTAGTTCAAATAAGGGACAAGAGTTGATAGCGGTGGTGATCACAAGAACCAAAAATGTAATTTACTCTACATTATGATGTTGTATTATTCTAAATAGTATTATATATGTACTCATTTATTANCCCCCCCCCCGGCGCGGGGGCAATAACATAAACAACATGATTGTCGTCTCCAGCTATATCTGGCTAACATACATATGGAGACCTCCTCCTTTTGGTTTCCACCCCTTTTGGCCTTCCCTTGCCGAATGATGCAACCTGCAAGAGGTAGAGGCCCTTGGCCTTCCTTCCATGTGGTATCGTCCTTGTGAAATCGTTTTTGTAGGTTCGAGGACCATCGACCCCCAAAACAGTCATGGTGATGGTGGTGGGTGGGTCAACAGGGATGTGTGTGAGCGCACGTAAGTGTAAACAGTCATGGCGGTGGTGGTTGTGGGTAGATATAATAGGGTTGATCGGGATGGGAGTAAGCTCTAGATTTTGGTCCCTGCAGGTAAAGGATTGTGTCGTGGTTGTGGTTGTGTAGGGAGGATGGTGTTTCACCAACGAGTGGACTGTGAAGGAATGCGACGGAGGAGCTACAGTTGCCGACGACAATTGCTAGAGAAGATGAAGATGATGTTTCGCTTTGGCCTTCCAACTTTTAAAGTGTATGCCTCTCCAAGTTTTATTATTTAAGTTATGGTCCTTGAATTAAAAATGTTATTTAAAAAAATATTCAAAAATAGAAAAATGGCAAAAAGACAATTATTCCCTTAAGTTTTACAGACTAGATGGAAGGACGTTGGACGATGGACCAAATTCAACAGAAAGTGCATACCACAAAAAGCAAATCGATCCATACTAAATGAATTCCAAGAACCAGTTTTGTAAAAAGCAAAATACCATAGGGATCAAATTCGTAATTCACTCAAATTGTCTATTGAAACATGTAATGGGATGATAGATTGGTTCAGGAACGAAAATTGAACTTTACTCGATAATTTTATAATACAATACTTGTTGAAGTTTCTACAATTTATGATCTATTGAAGTTGAGTATAATTTATTTTAGGGGTCTTAACTTTTGGTTATTAACTTTAGAGATTTTATAAAGAAGTTGTTGAGATTCTCTAAAAAAAGAGACATTATTTATTATAACCATTTTAAAAATGGTGTAACACCTCCTAGCCAAAATCTTCCCAAAACTCACCAAATAATCGTCTATCTCCTCCCAAAAAAGTCCTCCCCGGATGGAGTTCCCCTTTTCCAGCCAAAACCACCCATTTTCGACCAAAATCAGACAACTCCGACACACACATATCCGTCCCAGAAGTGGCGGAGCTAGTGGGGGGACTAGCTGGTGCTAAGCCCCCCAAACATTCCCTTTATTTATATTTGTCATAGATCAACGAAAATAATGGTTTATCTTGATCTTCAATTATAAAATTATAACATAAAAATTTATAGTATTCGTGTTTTTGTTTTTATCAACGCACTCATCACATCTTAAGTTTCTTCTCAAAATCTTACGAGACTTGCGACAATCAACGATAATCGCATATCTCATACTAATATTTTGTTTNCTAATGGGATCTAGTTTGAGAAACTTTTATAAGCCAGCGTCTAATTGTGGCTACCTTAGAAAGTTGTTAAGGGTTGTGGGAATTGGCCTTTTGAGTAAGGGATTTAAAAGATATTGGGCTTTAGCCCATGGTATTTAAGAAGGAATATTAGGTTTTTGCCATTTAGGGCAAAAACCATTTTGCCAAAATTTTTGTGTGTGTGTGTGTGTGTTCTGTGTACCAGAGAGGTAAAGGAGAAGAAGGTTGTTGCATCATCATCATCATCATCATTTGGGGTAAGTTTTATTTATTTTATGATCGTAATCTAGTCTAGGGTATATTAGAATCGATATGTAGATTCAGTTGTGATTAAATCGTGAGTTTTAGAGCTGTTCTAGATGGATTTTTGGGTACCAGGTTCGATCTCCTCGAAGCCTGCCGAATCGGATTATTTGGATTGTCCGAGTCGTACTTTGGAATTATCCAAGT
>LUCG01261172.1:5223-15458 GCA_001633085.1 Carthamus tinctorius | reverse complement strand
ACTGGTGTAATTTTTTACATAAACAATGGGCTAACAACTTTATTTTCTTTTAGTTGCTCATGCCTTTTTCCTGATACATTGCCTGAGTCACTAAACATGGCCTTTAGCCACTTCCAACAATGAAAACAATACAAAACCCATATCACAAAGAAAATCGGGTTTAAACCTATGATCTTGCATGTTACCACAACTACCTTCTGAAACCGTATACAAGAGATGAAAATGAGGTTTTTCATCTTCTGGATGACAACCTTGCTTTTGCGGCTATGAAATGGAAATGGTGTATTGCTCTCTTTCCAATCGTATAACTTATCAGTCCAATAAGTCTCTACTTTGAAGACCATGATAAGGTTCCATATCCATTTTATGGACAACTTAAAGCTTAAGGATGCAAAACATCTAAAGATTGGGGCAATTGAACCCAGCAAGACACTGCTAAATTGTGTTATAAGAATCGATAAAGTTGACCATTTATAATCTGAATGACATCCCGTCATACCTACGAATAGCATGTCATTGACAAACATGACAACGCTTAAAACACATATTACCCCTGAAGCAGATGTTGTAGCTAAGCAAGTTGTCATGAATTGTGGGTTGCTGGTTGCTGCCATGATCCAGTAGTTGTTCACATGTTGCTTTAGCTTCTCAATAGTTAACCTTCTTGTTTGTTGAAGCTCTTGTGTCTTTAAATTTGTTTCATGAACTGCTCGGTACTTCGAATCTAGTATTTGCTTGGACTTGAGAATTGCTAATGATGAGCATATATGTATTATCAACGACATAAGTAACAAAACCACATACATGGTTGGCGATGAGCCAGAGAGAACAACACCTGTTTTTATTTGAATGCGATGTAGATCCCAATCCACAGCATTGGTTTGCTGAACTTGTTTTGCTCATCTGATGCGCACGCCAAATAGTTGTAACGAACCAAAGCATCGAACACAACGTTTGTTGTTGTACAGTTGCAGTGAGACTGTAGTTGGTCCACGGATAGCAAGTATTGTTGCCGATCGTAGTCCATGCTTATATTCCACTCACTCTCAGGGAAAAGAAATATGTAAAGTGGGTGTATGAAGATATGCAGGAGGACTTAGAATTAGTCGTAGCCGTATTTTTAAAACGTGTAGAAGAAATATGGAAGGACTTAATTTAGGTAAAGAGGAAGATTCAATTCTGTTCTTAAATACTATCGTAAGATTTGAGAATTAACAAAATGTTGGTTTTATCGATCCTAAAGGTGAGTTGTAGGGGCCGTCACCAACAAATGAAATTTCCAGCCTCTTTCGAATCTGGTTTTTCATGCATTAATTAACTATTTGGCCCAACCATCTAGGATCTTCCTTGGTTTCATCACGTGCAGAGGTGGATCCAAAAACTTTTTCGAGTTGTAAGCTATAGCACCATTAGATTATTAGGATTTCATGAATTAACAAGTGTGACATTTTTTCTTCATAACTCAGGTATGCAAGTTTTGTCTTTAGATGTATGTTTGCTTCCATGAGAAATTTTGTTTCTTTTGTGAAAAATGTTGTTAGTGAGAAATCTGAAAAGTAGTAAGAAATTCATAGGTACCTTCCAAAGGTTATTAAATTTGTATGTTAGAGTAGAGACAACATATTACAAAATGTGATTGGTTTGTCTTTAAACTAGACTTGGAACTGCAAGGAAATGTCTCACCCACACTCCCTAAATCACTTTGAAATACATTGATAAGAACCCAATTGGTAAACTCTTAAAAACAAAAAACAGAAAATAAGAAGATAGAACAATCGACGTTCGAAAGGTCGATCAACTCTTCCACGGTTTACTTTCGAGAGGTAAACCACTCTCCAATGATATCAAAATACCAACCAGATTAACCATAATAAAGTTACAACCCTAATGGCCTATTTATACTTAAAACTATCCTAATATAATGGATTCTCAATCTTTATCTAAAATAGTACTTATCTAAAATAATACTTACCTAATAAATAAAATATCATAAGTAATTATCTAATTATAATAATAAAAGTACTAATTCGGGTCATATCATTACTCCGGCCCCAAAGAGCACCTTGTCCTCAAGGTGGATAGAAAAAATAAAGAAAATCCCCATTTGGTTGTGTTGGGTCTGGTTCCAAGTAGAACCCTAATTTCTCTGACTGATTGGTGGACAATATCATTATGGCTTGGTCGCCTCCTTTATCAACTATGTCTTTCGAAGACCATTTTCTTCTTATGGAACCTCTCTTCTCTTCAATTAGCAATACTTTATTGCCATTCTCTCTTTCCTCTTTATTTTATTTGCCTTTGCTAACAATTGTTACTCTGATCACGGTTTTCGTATCGCCAAGACTAGAAATCGGTCGACGACCAACCTTCTCACTATTGGCCTCCTGGAAGGGTGGTATAGGAAACTCGTGCTCATCGAATACAAGGTCTGACGAATGGATCAGCGGCTAAGTGTCGTTTGTTGGCGCCGACATTGCCATCTTAGGTGTCGGCGGCGGCCTAGAAGTCTGTACCTGCTACAGCGGCAACTTCATCATCTCTGCATGCCGTTTTTTTAACTCTGAACGCGCGGGATCAATCACCGTTTCCAGCTTCTTGAATCGTTCCCCCTCAATGCCTTGGACTTCAAAATACCTCTCTCCTCGGTAGATCCACCTGTGAGCGTCATTCCCCTTGAAAACCGGCATCTTGAGCTTGCGATAATCACGCAACGAACCCTTACCCTTGCCTTCGTCGTGGTTTTTCTTTCGCCCAACAGATTCATCTTCATCTGAGAATGATTTGGATCCAGACTTTGCCTTCTTCCCTCTTCGTTTGCCGACCGCCCGAGATAAGTCGCTGATTGCTTTTCTTAATTCTTCGAACTGCAATGCGATTTCTTGGCTAGTAGCCTCACATTTAGTCATCTTCGCTTCCAGGTTTGTGGTTCTTTTTGTGTTGCTTACCATCTTGGCCGGTATCGCTCAAGTTTTTTTTCCTGATGATGGACATTACTCCGGCGATGAACAGTCAATTGACCCTTTTCCCGAGATCGACCGCTCTGATACCAATTGATAAGAACCCAATTGGTAAACTATTAAAAAACGAAAAGAAAAGAAGAAGATAGGATAATCGACATTCGAGAGATCGATCAACTCTCCCACGGTTTACTTTCGAGAGGTAAACCACTCTCCAATGATATCAAAATACCAATCAGATTAACCATAATAAAGTTGCAACCCTAATGGCCTTTTATACTTAAAACTATCCTAATATAATGGATTCTCAATCTTTATCTAAAATAGTACTTACCTAAAATAATATTTACCTAATAAATAAAATACCATAAGTAATTATCTAATTATAATAATAAAAGTACTAATCCAGGTCATACCAAAGGCTTTGAAGTTTGAATATGTGTTTGTAAAAGATTTTGTTAGTGAGAACTATTGGTAGTAGAAAAATGTGATTAGTTGATGTTCAAGATAACAAAGCTTGTCTAGCCCAGCGGTAGCGGTAACATCCTGGAAAGGTCAGTGGATGGTATCTCTGGCTACCCGGGTTCGAAACCCCGCGGTAGCAAGTAAAGTTACCTAGGTTCTGCGCCAGCCTTTCGGCCGGTTTGAGACCAGCACGAACTAGTCGGTGCCAGAATGAATCAAGGAGTGCTCACATATAACTCGCAAACCATCAGGTTCCAAGGTTATTAAACTTGTATAAGTAGAGAGCTTAAGTAGTATTCAGAAAATATTTAACTTAGATAACTACCAACACAATAACACCAAGAGAAAATGAGATCATATGAATTAAAAATGCCTCAAATCACACCAACTCAAATATCATCTTATTATAAAACATTCAACTGGTAAATTCCTCAGCTAAACTTGCAATCAATCCTTTTTCACCAGTTTTACTTATTATTTTAGAGTTGTTTGGCACCAAAACGAGCACCGATTTGCTGTTAAACGTCATCAAACCGTTGAATGATGAAGAAAGCTCACGATATTGAGTTCAATAGGACAAATTAGATGTGGATTCTTGTGTCTAATGATACCACCACTTAGTAGTTGTTTACTTGTTGACTCGGTGAGCAGTCAGATTGTTTATCAAGGCTGAAATTAGACCGAAATCTAATCGAGATCTGACCGAGGATTTGACCGGACCAACATCAAAATGATGCTTACCTGGGTCAGATCTTATTATTCCATGTGTGCCCCTTCTTTTCCCCTCTTTCTTTTAACATCCAGCTGAAAAAAAAAGTTAAAACAATCTTATTCTTATTTTGTTGGTAAGCACTTACCAAAAAACACTTGGTAAACACTCTTAGCGGGACAACACTTACCCGAGTCAACACTCTTACCCAGGTCAGCACTTACCTGGTAAGAGTTAGGTCCTGTTTACTTAAACACTTACCTACTGTAAGTGCTACCGGTAAAATTAAACATCATCACCTACCATATCGAACAACATTTTAGTCTCTCAAAACGCTGTTGTATGCAACAATTCACCCGATATGCTCTTACTGGGTAAGAGTTGTCGATCTCACTTACCAAGTAAGACTCTCGATTCACATCATCGCTCTTATCAGGTAAGATTCTAGTCCTTGACATATTCATCTCGTAAGGTAAATTGACACGGTAAACACTTACCGGGTAAGCATCAAATAAACGTCCCTTAGTATACGTACCGTTGTGTTCTTGAAACTCATTTTACGAACGAAAAGAAAGGAGAATGAGAGAAAGCGGAGGAAA
The DNA here is from genome assembly GCA_001633085.1 of Carthamus tinctorius. Classification (NCBI taxonomy): domain Eukaryota; kingdom Viridiplantae; phylum Streptophyta; class Magnoliopsida; order Asterales; family Asteraceae; genus Carthamus; species Carthamus tinctorius. Next base: position 10,728 of record LUCG01261172.1, on the reverse strand, counting down.
GTAAAAAGTAATCATGTTCTCCAAACTTTTTTAGGAAATAAAGGAAAGGAAACTGAAGAAACATAATGTTAAGTTTCCTTCCAAAACTTTCCTCCCAAATGAAAGGAAAGGAAAAGAAATTTAAATCAATTACAAAAATTACTGAAATTATTAAATTACAAAAGTATCTAATCTTTCATTATATAAGATATATTTTTAAAGGGTATACTTGTAAAAATTTCATCCTTCCTTTCTTTCCTCTCTTGTTCAAGACCACCGGATAAAAAAATATCTTTCTTTTCCTTTCCTTCATTTTCCTTTCCTTCCGAGAACACAAATGAAAAAATTATTTTTCTCTTTTTACTTTTCTATCCATTTCTTTTCCCTTCGTTTTGGAGAATACAACGTTCAGTGACTATGAATTGCTATAAAAGAAATCACGAAACAAGGCCGGAAAATGGACCGGTTCGGCCCATACAAATGCTGCTGGTCGGAACCGAAGGCATAGCTACTTTTGGTTGGGTCTGATCATGGGCTGGGCCACTGGGCTGTAAGATTGATTCTGTAGTGGGCTTATATTGCATCATTGTCCAATGACTAGTGAAGAAGAAAAAAAAAATTAGAAATGTGGGTATAAGTATAATTTTTAAATTATTCATCGCTAACTTTAAATGAAAACTGAATGGCTAGATAGGGGGAGGTTATTCTCCAAGAAGGTTTCAAACTCGGGCCATCGTGACTTGGTGCCATGGTGGCACAATGATACTTCGTTGTACCAAGATGCTGTTAAAAAAAAAACTTGATGTCACAATTTTTGGTTGATAATTTCTTGTAAAGGTGTACACCTCCATCCATGGTGGTCACGATGTTTGTCAATGGTACCAGTCGCCACATCAGTTTTCCACTATGTTACCAAAATCTTACCAATCCTTACCAATCAACCANAAGAGAGACAGAGAGAAAGGAGAGAGGGTGGCGTGGGGTGGGGTGGGGTAGTCTAAGGAGTCGGTATGGCCATGTCGATTTCACTCCTTGCCAATCAACCACGATGGTGTTGACGGCCTTGCCAATCGATACTGAAGCCTTGCCGCTCCCCTTGCTGGTCCATTATGGTTGGTCACGATATCTTTTGGGTTTTATTGTTGACCTATCTTTCTCACATGTAAAAGGGATTATTGTTTTACATTATCCAATAATTGAGGTTAAATCTTTTACATACTTTGCAAATAAACCCCCAAAGTTTTACTTGTTTGCTTTCAATCTCTCAAACAATAAAAGGATATATAGTATTTTCAAACTTTAATTTCAATTTAACTATTTTAATTTTGAATAAAGATCAACTTGAGTAAATGGGAACTTATTATTGGATTGTCTACACATAAGAGATACGAGGATTTGAAGTAAAATGAGTGGATAGTTAATAAGACTTAGGATCAGGTGAGACCAAGCTGGTTTTGTGAGACCGCGTNATGCAAAAAATATCCAAAACAAGGTAAAAACCGAAACCTTCACAGCTCAAATGCTGTGAAGGTTACAAATATATAATGCGAAACTTCACAGCGGAAAATGCTGTGAAGATTTCGTTTTTTTTTTTACCTTTTTTTGAAAAAAAATTCTTAGATAGTGTTTTTTAGTATGTTTCTACGATGAATGTTCAGTTTTTTTTTACCTTCACAAATGTTTTGATGTGAAGTTTCATAAAAAATATGTTGGTCTCATCGGTCTCACGAAAAAAATTTGATCTCACCAGAACTTAACCCTAGTTAATAAGGTATTGATATACAGTTAACTATTCAATTAAGAAACATCTTTACTAGTTAATGTATTAAGATTTAATTAGGGAGTAGGACTACTTACAGACTTCTATTGAGGTGGTATGTTGAGCACATAGGAAAAATACACAACCGCTATATGATAGGGTTTTAGCTTCCACTAAATTTATTCTATTACGTGTTAAAGTTTGTTACGTTTTGAAGTTGCTTGTTTAATTTAATTACCATCGACTAATGTACATGTTTATAATATGTCATTTTATCCATTTTGGATGGCAATGTAGTTTTTTCTTCCTTCTTATCCTAAAAATGTTTCTATCTATTAATCATTGTTGTGAACCACTAGGTCTTGGCCTAGTGGTCACCACCCATCCGCAAACGTTTGGTACTTAGTCAAGGAGGGCTTTGGAGATAATGGCCAGGGTTCGAGGCTCAGCCCACTCTTTGTTCTAAACACTGAGACAGGATGTAACTTCATTGAGGGGCTGAACAGGTAGGGATCAGTTGGGTCCACGGACCATGGGGTTAGGGTTTTTCCGCTAAAATTAACCTTTTTGGAGATTAATCATTGTTGTGAAAAGCTACCAACTTTTAGCTTGGGTCTATAAGCTTTTTATTCTTAAGATATAGTTTATGTATTTTGAATTTTAGTTAAATACATTATCAAATTATTCATTAAATTAAATCTTATATTTGTTTCATAACATGGACAATTTAACTTATTTTCTTTCAAAATAAGGATATAATATTAAGTTTCATCTCAAACTTTAAACATCAAAATGACTTTTGGGAAACTTAAATACGTTCACGTCACGAGAATGTTATGTAATATTGACCTAATTTTCACATATCATTGGCTATTTACTATTATAATACCAGTAATATTGATTTTCATGTTTGATTTAAAATACTAATCAATCTGAATTTATATAATGAGAGATTTCAGCTCAAGATCCCCATCTAAAAGAAACAACTTCAAGTTAAGGAAATATAAAGTATCTTCGTGGTTCTTAATAAAGCTTTTCCGGGTTGCTCGGGGTGGGTGATGGCCTAGCCGAAGATCGCTCCTTGCTTCCTTTTCTTTCCGTTCCAAAAAATAAATAAAGTATGGCCTGCAATTAAAGAGTCATAACATTGACATTTAATAACAAAAGTACTTAAACAATTATATACTTGTGTAGAAGAATATAAAGTTTCACGACACCACTAAGTTATCCCAATATAATGACATATAGTTCGTCGTTGTCAATGCGACTAAAGATTAAAGAAAATAATATAAAAGCACAATGTATTAGTTAGAGCGCTCTAGGGAGTAAAGAAGGTTGCAATTTTGAATCTTCATCAACAAACATCTCATTAACTATTGTTAAAATAAACATCTCTCTATAAACATTAATAAATTCCACATGTAAGTTGTAACCCCATCACCAACCCAAAAAAATTATTAATAACTAAATATTATTTTATACTATGATAGTTATTTTGTCTTTGAAATAGATTTTTGAACCCATTTTAAGTCAAATATTTATTAGAGTAAATTGCTACTTTTAACCATGTGGTTTGTTAAAATTTTACGATTTTGTCCTTGTAGTTTGGATTGTGTGGTTTTTATCTCTATGACTACTTAACATTCATTGTTATTCTTGTTCCTAAAACTAACTTTTATCTTTAAATAACACGTATAAAAACAATAATGATTTGTAAATTGTTGCGATCAAAATAGCAATAGTTTTCTGAAAGACAACAAGTAGATTACACTATAACAAAAATGGCTTTATAGGAACAAAAAAATAAAGTGTCCTAATAGACCACTTTAGAGGACTTAATTTATAGGACCAAAAAACAAAGTGTCCTATCTAAAGGTGTTATAATAGGTTTATAAGATACTTTTAAATGTCGTAACAAGTTTTTAAAGACACTTTTAATACAAAGTGTCGTATTAGCTATTATATAGGACACTTTTGAGAAAGTGTCCTATAAGTCCATCTTCTTTTAGGACACTTTTTATTATAGGACACTTTTTCAAATAGTGTCCTATAAAATAGCTAAAATGACGTTTTCTTTAAAAAAAATGTCCTAAAAACTTGTTACGACACAAAAAAATGTCTTATAAACCTATTACAACACCTTTAGATAGGACACTTTGTTTAGCTATAAGTCTTATAAACTTAAGTCCTATAAAGTGTTCTATTAGGACACTTTATTTTTTTGGTGTCCTATAAAGTCATTTTTGTTGTAGTGTTAGAAGAACAAAACAAGCAAGAAGATTTAAAGACGGAAGTTTTCACAAGAAACAGCAATAAACAAACCCATAAAAACCAAAGATATACACAATGGAAACAAAATAACACCCGAAGCAAAGAAACAAACAACACCGAAACCGGAAAGAATCCATCTTTGCAACTCCGACTTAAAGAGTAGAGAAGACAACCTTAAGCTTTGAAAGAAAATAACAATAAATTTTAAATAATGAAAAAGAAAACCACAAATACATGTAAATCACCGGAATGAAAATTGTAATTTAAACAAAACTAAAGTTACTAGTAAAATAATATCATTACTAAAAACATCATCCACTTCTATTCTTAGAAATTGAGTATCGTTGTTTTGCTTATCAAAATATTACCTCAGTCTTACATCAGGTTTTTTTTATTTCTTATCCTTCTTACTCTAAAATGAAGCACCACTATCCTAACTAACCCAATTTTTATCCNATAGAACTTAGAAGAGAGAGAGAGAGAGATTCGGATTTGCGAAACCAGGGGTAACCGTCGGGGGCAAACCAAGGACCCGTATCGGTATGGCAACCACACGCATCACCCGGCAGGCGGTATGTCCGGCCTTAAAAGTTGTATAAAAAAGTCAAAACCATCTTCAAGTTATTTTAATATCAATATTAAATTCAATATACATTGTTTCTTTATGGAATAAAATGTGGGATGTGATCGTAATCGTGTGCCGGGGGAGAGGACAACGTGTGGATTGGTTTGCTTCAATGCTGGGAATATACAATACATCACACTTCTTTTTTATTTTATTTTATTTTATTTATTTGTATTTTTATTAAATTAATTTCTTACATCGAGCCATGTGATAAATTAAATTACGCCTAAATGATTGAATTAGATTCTTTTTTGTTCATCAAACACTATGAATCTAGTCATTTGTAACTGCTTTCCTTTTAGTTTTATGTTTTTTAACTGAAAAAATATTAAAAATTAAGTTATCTTTTTTGTTTTGATTCATAAAAAACTTTGTATAAAATATAGAGTACAAGGGAGAATAATAATAATCTTTAATCAGATTCCTTGAACTCAAAATTTTTTTGGAAGGTTGTTCTTATTTATTTATACTAAGTAAGTTAAATGTATTATAATCCCATCAAAACATTAATAGCCTAGTGGTCGGTAACATCCTTGGTAGAGATAGTGGATGGCATCCCTGTCTACCCGGGTTCGATTCATGAGGTGAGCATGTGGCGATACCCTGACCATGGGTCAGTTTTAGGGTCGGTCCATGATTGCCGATGATTAGTCGGGTACCCGTATGGATCCTTGATAACTCGACGACTTCGTATCAGGACGTGTGCGTAAGTTATCTGCCATTCAAAAAAATGTATTATTATTTTATGTGACTAAAATCTATTTAATAGTAAATTTCCAAATAACTTTAATAATATATCTAAAGTGTATTAGGTTCAAATGAGAAGTGCTAAAAAAATGCGAAGTAGAGAAGTGATCTCAACCACTCATCT
>LUCG01261159.1:0-12405 GCA_001633085.1 Carthamus tinctorius | reverse complement strand
TGATGGCACCATTGATAAATACAAGGCAAGATTAGTAATCAAAGGGTATAGACAAAAGGAAGGTCTAGATTGCTTTGATACATATTCGCCAGTAACGCGAATAACATCCATTAGGTTGGTGTTGGCAATTGCAACCATTAGAAATCTGCAAATTCACCAAATGGATGTGAAAATTGCTTTTCTAAATGGAGAGTTAGAAGAAGATATCTATATGGAGCAGCCGAAGGGATTTGTTTCCCAAGGTAAGGAGAACAAGGTGTGTAAACTTGTTAAGTCTTTATATGGCCTAAAACAAGCTCCAAAGCAATGGCATCAAAACTTTGATCAAGCCATGTTGGAAAGTGGTTTTAAAATAAGTGAGTGTAAGTGTGTTTATATGAAAGACACCATTCATGGTTATGTCATCTTGTGTTTATATGTTGATGATATGCTCATCATCGGTAGTGATGACAAAATGATAAGGTCTACGAAGGATATGTTGAAATCTAAGTTTGACATGAAAGACATGGGTTTAACAGATGTGATACTTGGAATCAAGATCACAAGAACTTAAAGTGGTATAGTGTTAAGTCAAACACATTATGTGGACAAGATTCTTGAGAAATTTAATGAAGGAGACACTAATATAGCTAGAACTCCATTTGACACTAGTCAGCACTTATGGAAAAATAGAGGGGATAGTGTTGCACAAGTGGAATACTCAAGAATAATCGGTAGTCTAATGTATCTTATGAGTTGTACCAGACTTGACTTAGCATACGCAGTAAGAAGCCTAAGTAGATACACTAGTAATCCTAGTGTTGAACACTGGAAGAGTATTACTAAATTGTTAAGGTACTTAAGATACACAAGAGAGTATGCTAAGTTAGGTCTAAGTAGAGATTTAGTTTACGAAAGGCCTAAGTAGAGATTTAGTTTATAAGTCGTCCAAAGGAATGGGACTGAATCCCATGAATGAATAAATTTATGCAAAGGAAACCTTACCCAGAAGACTGGAGATCCCAAGATTTGGGTTCAAAAGGACAACCCAGTTGTATGAATGTGGAAAGCCACTGTGGGGGGCGATTAATAAACTTCAAAGACAGTGAAAAATGAGGAAAAGCATAAATGCTTCTAATGGTTATTGATAATCACTTATGAGAAAGAGAAGTGGGGTCGCTTCGAAGGGAATTATTGAGGATACAATTCCTCAAGCTTTCTCTGAACCAGGCAGTGTTCATGACCATAACAAACACGACTATGAGGATATGAACTTGTTAGGAAGAGTCATGTGTGAAATGTGCAATTTTCTACATAAATCACTAATCAGTTCAAAGACATCAAGTCTACTGACAGTTAGGAGACTAAGTATGTTTTATAAGGGAAGGTTTAAAGGGTAACACCTACCTATCCTATGCAAGATTCGACCTTTGGAAATTGTTGTACGAGTTTTCATATGCAGAGATCAATCTCCATTCATGTGGGGGATTGTTGGAATTCTTAGTTAAAATAATGGATTCTACTAATATTTGGACATATTTAATTATATATAATTGTGTTATATATAATTAACTTTTTGTGGGTTTGTGTTCTACTATATGAGAGCTTCGAATCGATATATCAAGTGTCCAAAACGGATAATGTGTGAATGGGATATCGATACTCAAAGTTGAGTGCTTCGGAAGAAATTTTGGGAAAAACTTAAATGGGTGAACTTGTCCCATATAGGTGGGAAGGCAAAAGTTGGATAGGTTTATAACTATGGATTGGAGGGGAGCTTAGAAGCTTCTATCCATGTTTTACTCCAACACCTACCCGCACGCAGTGGGATGCCGATTCTGGAATTCGTAAGCCAAAATCGTCGAACTTGTGCGTGGGCGTGACCTGCAAACACGAATGCCGCTCCGAAATCTCGGGCTAGCGTAGACCAGTTTTTGCTCAAATTCGTTTTGAATATTTGTAACAGAAACATATTCTGTAACTGAAAATTTCAAAGTTTGTAACTGAAATATATTGAAAATCACATTAACTGGAATAAATTCGTATTATCTGTTTTTCTCATGAATTAATGTTCAGCTTCGTTTTTTCCAGTATATATTCAGCCTTGCACCTCATTCCATGACATACTGCAATCAGCTCTCTCTTCTTCTCTGTATACGTTCTTCCGGCAATCGTTTTCAGGCAAGTAAACTATCTGGCAGCTTCGGTTGCTTCAGCCGTTGTATCCTGGGAACAGACGGAAATTCTGTTTAAGGGAATTGTGTCAAACACGAGCCTCGGCTACTAATTTCTCGAGTTATCTTAGACCACCTACTGCTCGGTCAAACAACATCTGTTTTCTACACCTTCTTTTAACTTTCTAGAATTTGTTTCTGAGTTTTTATTTTCGTTAAAAACCAACACGTTCCTTGTCTTTGATGTTGCAAAATTAATGACACCTTAATATTTACCAAGTAGAAGAAAGGGTAAAAAGTTACAAAAGAAAACCAAACCAAATACCAATGCATTTGTTAATATAATAGAAGGAAGAGTGGAAATGGTAAAGGAAAAAATGGGGAAAATAAACAAAAGAAATATACTTGACATTCTAAATTATTAAAAGAAAATAGGAGAATTTAATTAACATATACCTTGGAATTTTTTAACTTGAATAGAAGTAATTATGATGATGATATGACCACTTCCATTTTTACTTATATCTTTATGTGAAAAACTTTCACCAAGCTCCCCCCATAATGTAACCTTGCATATTGTTGAGTTGTTTAAAACAAAATCTGTAAAATAACATGCCATAATCAAACTTATGTTCATGTTATAAATATGAAATGCAGGGGCGGAGGGCCATAGGGGGCCTTTGGGGGCCATGGCCCCCCCGATGTGTTGAGGATGAGTAGACGAAGGCATGGCTTAAAGTGTTGGGAACGAATCATCTTTCGTCTTAACCTCTACGAAGACCCGAGCTGTTTCAATGGCAATCAAGGCAACTGGAGTAATTGGAGTGGCAGCATTAGAAGTAGGCATTTCGGAAGGAGGAACTTCAGTAGGAATAGGAAGCTCGATGTGTACTACAAGTGAAGTTTCACTTGGAGTGGAAACATTAGATTCATGAGCAGCTTTGGAAGTTGATTCTGGAATGGTTTCAGGTACGATATCTACCATGAATTATGTCTCTTCGTTGACTGGGCCATCTTCAGAGAACTAATCTTTTTACTCTTCTTCTAAGTCTTCCTCATTGACGACAAAGACTAAGTCAAAGAGTCTTCATCGAACTCGTGTCCTCAACGTTAATGATCTCTTTTAGCTCTACATTAGTGACCTCCAAAATTTGGGTCAAAGGCTACACATCTGGATGAAGATATAGAGTTATTTCATGGGCTCTTATGCTTGTATGAAAATCTGCATTTGATAGCTCTTCAGTCTTGGTTGGAGACGTGGGTTAAGTGGTACCGACACCTAGCGTTGATTCGGAATGTGCAACTTATGCTTCGAAAGTGCCGGCACCGCTTGGCTCTAAACTCTGGGACACCCTCTGATGTTTGGTCTCCCCCTTATGAAGATTGGGATCATCTTGATCGTCATGCCTCCACTTGGAGGAAGGTGCCATGTCCCTAGCAGGTGTTCTACAAGGAACTTACCCTTTTGGATAGTAAGTCCAAGGAGTTCTAGACGTTCCTCATAGTCTCATCCATTGTTGAGTCGATCCGAGTATGCTCCAATGGATACACTTTGGTTATGAAGTTCTCCCAAGATACCAACAAGATCCACGTCGTTAGAGGACAGGGTATGTAGATAGCAACTTGGTGAAAAGTAGTTCCTTGAGCTCGATGATACTCAAGTCTTTATATTGAAGCAGTGGAGGAACAAGTGGCAGAGTTGGCATTGGTTATGGCTTAGTAGCAATGGATTTGCCCTTGAGTAGGCTCTTTATGGTACCCAACTCTGAAATAAACCTGTCTTCGACATCCTTTAAGGCGCCATCGAGGTATTCCCTGGAAACAAATTCCGAGAAGGTCACATCTTGGTCATGTAGACTTCCAGTTATCACCGCCTTTGACCCGACAGTGGGGCCTATGTTCACGATTGGCATAGTGGTAGCCGTGGTAGGTCTTCCAATCGGTCCTCGTGAAAAGCCTGGTGTAGACTCCACTTGGGGTGTTCCGGCTAAGTCATAAAGACTTGATGCACCATAAACCAACATATCCCACATTTACTTTCCAATAAACCACCTCCGACCATCTTCCTTAACAAAGCATCTCAACCATAATTTAGAAAGCAATAAGTATCCAAGATCAAAAACCTAAGCCAAAATCTAGATTTAAATCGAAAATCTAAAGTTTTAACTAAAATGGCTTAGGAGACATCCTTTGATTTAGATGCACCAAAATCAAACCATATCTCTAAACTAGGAGAATTGGATGGTAGTGATCGACGACATAAAAACCCCATCAAATTAAAGAAGTTCAAAATGGAATGCTCTCTACAAAATTTAAAACCTTTGTTGAAATCAAAATAGAATCCTCTCTAACCAAATCCTAAAACTTTTTTTTTTGATAAGGTTTCTAGGCTTTGCCCAGACTACATCCTTGGTAATTTTTACCGAGAGCTAAAGCATGCTCTCCTGGAATTAATACTCAGCGGCCCCTAGTTGCTCACCCCCGGATTCGAACTTGGGTTGGTTGTTACACCTTCCACAAGCCTTAACCGGTAGGCTGCCCCATAGGGGTTACCAAATCCTAAAACTTCACCAAAAAAAAAATTTAATCCTCTCTAACCCATAAAATTTGACGATGGTAATCATCTTGACAAAAGAGTGAGAGAGGTGAGAAGAGAAGGAAAGATAAATGCATGGTCATCAGTGTATATATCAAAGCCAAAAACCCATAATCAATGGCATGAAAAGCTCAAAGCAAACTACATTGGGTTGTGTGAACCCTTGATTCTCGAAAAATGTTACAACTGCTCGATTTAGGGTTCCAATGTTGAAGTATTCAGACGCTCAAATCACATTGCCTTTTTGGAAGAGGTATCCCAGACCACATTGGGCCCAGACTAATCCTCGGCAATTTTTGGGCCGAAGCCCGACTGCTAAAGCATGCAGCCCGGGGTCGAAGCCCCCGTACCTCCAGAATGCGTCCCCCAGGGCTCGAACTCGGGTTCACCACTATGTAGTGCCCAAGCCTTTACCACTAGGCTAACACTCCTTTGGTCAAATCACATTGCCTTCTTCCCTATGATATCAAGAAACCGTCTCCTCTCACTGTAACCACCGTCTCAAACCCAGATTTGTTAATCCTAACGTTGGTTGTTGCTTTCTCTTACAAATTGAAACTAGATAAGATGCAGGTGTTTGAATCAAAGGTTTCCCACGGGTGAAGGGGATCTTGAGGAAAAAATTTGAGGATGGAGGTGTCCAATGAAGATAATGATGACCGGAGGGTTTATGCACCATGTTGTGGCAACGTTTTGTTACTGATAATGGAATTCAACAAAGAAGGTACACTGGTGGCAGTTGAGTTTTATCACTAGAAAGGTTGGGGTCAATATGAGTCTTTATGTTTCGTCAACGATGAAGTATGTAACTACAGATAGGATTTTGAGAATACGGATAGAAGGAGTGAGACGATTAACGATAAATGAGAAAACATTAGGAAAAACACAAATTTTAATAGAATAAAATAAAAAATAAAAAAAAGATAAGAAACGTTAAATAGACGAAAAGTGTAATGATTTGAAAAAAGGAACAAGTATTGCCAATAGGAGATAATCAATGGGACCAAAAGTATAATACGCGATCGCTGGCATTTTAAACCCAATCGGCTGCACCTGCACCCCCTTCCCAAATCTGCCTTCCGACGATCGGGAATCCACCACCGTCTCCGATCTCTCCCGGCCGCCGACGCCGACGTTAATAGTAACACCAAATCGATCGCCTTACTCTTTCTTTTCTCGTCTCTCAACGCCTCTGGGTTTCCGTCGCTCTCCTCGTCTTAGCAAACCCTAGCCGTCCTCATCAGGCAAGGTATCTTTCATTTCTTGTTTTCTGTGAAAGGCTTCCAGTAATATGTTTTAGTTTGAGATTTTTCTTCTTATATTGGGAGCTGCTTGAGACTTGTTTGTGTGTGTTCTTAGGGCTGGCCCTTGATATAGGCCGTGGGGGCGACGAATTACCCTTCAATTTTTCATCCACACGCTCTCCTTTGACTTCAATCTCACGCTCTGGTATGTTTCATCTTCTGTTTCTTGATTGTTATTTGACATTAATGGTATGCTCCGATTTCTTTGTTGGTTGTCAATGAGCACCAAATGCTCGATTAAATGCCCCATTGTGTAATATACCTGCTTTTACACAATGAGAGAGATGTAGTTTCAGATGCTGAGATGCATCTACTGGTTTGAATCCTGGTTCTTTTTTGGTGATTACAATGTGTTTTAAGAAAATCAACAATCATATATGTTCTTTATCCTAATAAGAATGGTACACACATAGACACTAAACTCACCTTTTTCTGTGTATGCTTTTTTCGCAATTTTCCTTGTTTATTTCCATGATTTTTATTTTTGATGATTACCGTGGATTTTGAGAAAAATCAACCAGTCTTTTTGGGTTTTCCTTCTTTGGGTGTGTGTTTCTTAAATTTTCTAAAACCTTTTCGGTAAATATGTATACTAAATTTATATATGGTCTTCATCTGAACAAGGATGTTATACACACTCACTAAACTCATACATCTGTTTTCTTTAAAGAGATATTTTCTTTTTTAGTTACGATTAGTTGATTTTGAGGAGTATTGCTACTATAAGATCTAGAATAGACGGGGTTTCTTATAAATCTTTTTGTGAGATCAATTATGTAGATAATTCTTTAGGGCGTGCTTGGTTCATTTAAGGGAATGGGAATGAAAATGAAAATGGGAATGGAGGAGAATGGGAATGGGAATAAACATTGTATTGATGCTGCTTGGTTAACCCAATATAATCAATGAAAAATTGTTTCATATTAAAAAAAATATTTTTCTTCAACTTGAAAATACAAAAAATGTTTCATTTAACATCAAGAGATAGAACAACATATGGAAAAAAAGAACTAAATAGACATAAATTTTCATTCCCCCCAATTTGGTCAAGATGAAAATTAATGGATCTGCGGGAATGATTCCATTATATAATATCAGACCAAACATCAGTTTTCAATATCATTTCCATTCCTTACTCTGTAATACCCCCAACCAAGCAGCCCCTTAGTCTTTAAGATGCACAGATATATGCCTGTAACTATCTAGATTTATCATGCTACATTGCATATTAAGTACATCTATGTGTTAATAGCTGAATGTTTTTAGATATGGATCTGGAGACGGAAAATAGAATCGCTGCAATTCTGATGAAAGAGGCAGCAGAATTGAGACGACAAGCTGCAAGAGATGGAGTAGATGCATATCTTCGGCCTAATGTAAGGGGTCGGCCAAATTCACGTTTCCTCACTGCAACTGTTCTTGGTGTACAACAATGTAAGTTCTTTTGCTGCTATGGATCGCTTGCTTTCTTGTATTACGTTTTTTTTTGTCTGTGCATAAAGATGTCAAATGGATATGGCTTTGCAGTGCTTGATTGAAAAGAACTAATTATGTGCATGTGAAGTTTAAATCTTCCCTCATTCAATATGGTTTCATCACTTTCATATCACAACATATCTTTTAACTTGTAAAAACATTATGGATCCTCTAGCTCGTATTATCTTTGTTTTGTTTCTCTATTTTCATCTACACTTATCTGGCTTAATATAAGTTTATGGCATACTTGTCACCCATGATTTTGGGACTATCAAGGCATCTTAATTTGAGCTGCTATAAGTCTATAACCAAGTAAAAAATGAATTAATTGACAAAAGTATGCATGCTAACATGACTATTTAGTCCTTTTCTGGCAACACTTTTGTTTATGGTTTTTGTGTTTAAAAGGAGAGGGTGAAAACCTGACAAAGACGGTGTTTGACAAACATTTACATTTTCATAAAGCTAAAATCATTTTGCAACTTCTTTTAAATGACAATTATAAATTGCAAACTTGATGTTGAGTTCTCTTTCACAACTGGTTTACAAAAAACTACATGTTGATTAATTGACTTTACTAAGATTGAGTTGCAAAACCAGTAAAACATCATTTTCATTTTATACCTTTGTGTTTGAGAAAAAGAAACAATATTGCAAAGTGTGTTGCTATCTTGTTAAACGGAATGTACATCCCTGTTTACTTTTCAAAAAAATGTGAAAGAGGATATGGAAGTGTTGCCAAACATGCCATTTTAGAACTATAAAGTTGGTTGTCTATGGTGAAGTGGGTGAGCGTATGAATAGTGGATAACTAAAATCACTGTTCTCTTAATTATGTTTGAGAAGTATTAGGCTTTATATTCAGAAACAAATGCTGTAATAGTCCATTTGCTGTTTTTCTTAGCTTCATCCTTTTTGTTAGGGGTGTACAAAACTCAGTTTGGACTGACGAAAGCTAAGAACCGATTGGGGCTGGAATGGAACCAGCTATGATCAATTCGGGTTGCCTGGAAACTGGTTTTCTGTTTGGTTGTTGGTTCAAGATTTTTTTCAGAAATTGGTTTTTAGTCTGGTCTGGTTCAGAATCAGAAATGGACCAATTCTTTGTTTCAAATTTGAAATGTCGTTTTAAGTTCTGTATTTTTTAAATTAATACCTAAGTATGTATTTGTTTCATAGTGAATACTGGGACCGAACCACTTCTAGACCAAAACTGAACCAGTGCCAAACCCATTGATATTGGTTCAGTTTTGGTTTCATTGGTAATTTATATGTTGTTTTGTTTCTGGTTTCATAAGTTATTTATATTTTGGTTTGTTTCTGGTTTAAAGTTTAATCTTGTTCCATTTACCCAATGCCCCCTTAGTTTCCATACTCTCCCAAAGTATTCATTTGCCGTTAGCTTCAATCTGTTGCTATGCTCTTTAATTCCTTACATTATAGTGTGATTGCTACATGTGATTCTTAAGCATGCATTAATAAACTGTTTAGTGCTACCAGACACACATGCAAGTTGTGTGTTCTAGGGCTCTGCCCACAAGCGGTGGTTTTGGACAATACATTTCATTAAATTAGTTAGTAAAGCTGTGCTATTCTTCTTTAATACATGTCCCTATCTGTTTGCTGTATATCTGAAGCTTACTTTGAATAGAATAATGAAGGAGTTCCATTGACAATTACATTGGTGGATTTTATTTTGATGTTCATCTGTTTGCCGCCTGACTCTTAACTGTTGTCTTCCAGCCAATCGAGCTGTTGAAGTAAATGAGATGTGGCGAGCACGCCAAAAGGAGAAAGAAATGGATGATAGAGTTAGGAAATACGAGAAACGAGATACAAGTAATGGAGTTCGCGACTCCCATAAGAATACAAGGTTTGAGGATTATGAAAGAAACTATACTTCTCTCTGCTCATCAAGCAAAAGCACAACCGAAGATGGACTGAGAGACAAAGAAATCGAGGAATTCTTGCACTCAAGGTACTCTCTTTCAAATTGTTGCATTTGTGAGTGCTCACAGGCAAGTCCATGAGATGGGTTATTTACGAGAATAACCTTTCAACATTTTTTCTTTGTTTTTCCCAAAATGCATGATCTTCTGACAGATTTAGAAACAGAAGAATGCTTCTTTTAAATAACCCTGCATGAGAGTGCTTGTTGTATCCTTTGTATTTTGACATGGGTCGTTTTTGCTTTTCAGATAAGGTATACATACGAGTCTTACTTGTTTGGTGATGGCAGGGCCAAGCGTGGCAGGGGTGCGGTTGGGTCCAGGATGGATGAGACAGGTCCATACCTCCCTGATTCAAAAGGGAAGATGGAGTATATAGAAACTTGTGAAAACCGAGCAATTCTTGGTCCAGAAAAGCCTCGTAATCTGAAGTCAGACTCGTCTTCTGATGAAGAAAGAGAGAGAAGGGGTAGCAAGCAGCATTCCAGAAAGCATAGGTCAAAAGACAAGTCTAAAGATAAGAAAAAGAGAAGGGAGAAGAAAAGAAGCAAACATCACAAGTAAGATCTGTTATCTGTTTCTAATTGTCATGAAAGGTGTGTTTTGTAATCTGTACAGTCATCTATGATGCTAGTTGATCTTTTGGACATAGTTAACTGAGAATTTGGAAGGCATTTAATCAAGAACCAGTTAGTATGCATTTTGAAATGCCATATATCTGACACAAATACTCATTTTTACTTGCTTTATTCTCATTATGGGTTTTGGGCTTTTGGCTTTGGTTTGGTTTGGTTATCCACTGATGTCTGTTTCATGAAGCTTCATTGTTTTTATTGGTAGATTTTCTGGAGTTTCTTTGTTATCCATATCTTGAATCTTCCCATCATCCTGAGAAATTCAGGGTTCATACTTAAACATTTTCCCAAAAGACATTATTTTCCCATATAGTGTCTTTTGGGAGCCTCTAGCTCTCAGATTGATGGCTATCTTTCTCTTTTAATTTTCTTTTTTCGAGTATTTCCTCTCTTTAGACCAAGGAAACCGAATACCAAATTTGATAGTTAAATCACTCTAATGGAGACACCGAATTCATTACACCAAAGTTGACACACCATTATTCATTTACATCCAAGGTTCTAAATGGCGTGAGGCGTGGCGTGGCGCCGAGGTCTTGCCTCAAGCCTTATGAGTTATGGCGAGGTCATGGCATTTTCCACGATGTGGCTTAAGGCGGCAAATCTATATACAATATATATATGTGTATATGTGTATATTTATGTCAATATCTTGAATCATAACAATCTATGTTCATATAACTTGATAAACAAAAAAATTTCTAAATTATAATCAATACTAGTGGGAAAATTTTAATGGAAATAATAGGAACCTGAAGAGCATGAAGGCAAGCTTGACTGGAATAAAAGAATTAAATTAGTAGATCTGTTTCGCCCAAAATGGTAATGGATATTAATGAAAAATTCTAATCGAATTTTGAAATACACTGAAAAGAAAATTCGAAAAAACGATTGTACTAACATAAAGTGCCATGGCGGGGCATAACATGCCATGGCGGGCCATGGCGAGCCATAACGAGCTTGACGCCTTACCTCGATGTCAAGGGGGTTAACGGTGGCCTTGTCGCGCCATGGTGGCGCCAATGCGCGTTTTTTAGAACCTTGTTTACACCAATAGGGATAAATAAAACATCTTGGTGCTATCCATTGTAGTAGATTTATATTTGAACNTTTGGGCCGAAGCCCGACTGCTAAAGCATGCAACCCGGGGTCGAAGCCCCCGTACCTCCAGAATGCGTCCCCCAGGGCTCGAACTCGGGTTCACCACTATGTAGTGCCCAAGCCTTTACCACTAGGCTAACACTCCTTTGGTTATATTTGAACCGAACTTCACAACAATTTCTATAAATTTCGTGTAAGATTTGATGTTACTTCTCTCTGGGATGTAGCAGAATGAGCAATTGTGATTCTTGGCCTGACCACCAAATCTTGCATCGATAAAAATGAACCTTGACCTCCATCCTAGATACTAGGGGTGTTCACGGACTGGACGGGACGGGTGGTGAAATTTTAGAGAACCATATGTACGGCGCGGGGACTCAATTTTACTATTCGAAATCGAACCGTGCGGGCGGGGTACTGGCACCAAACCGAACCGAAAAGGAGCGGGTACCCACGGTTCGGTTTACGGGTACCGGTATTTTATCGAGTGTTTTGATATACACAAAATATATACTAGAAAATGAAGTTATTTTGTGACAAACTAAAACAATTAACACAAAAATATCAGAAAATGAAAATAAGAATATGGAGGATTGTCGTCGATACGGGTGTGCAAAAATAATCTAGACTGAATCTGACCAACAAACCAATGGCAGTGGGGGTGAACGAAGAAAAAACATGATATGTGATGGAGATTTTTTTAAGACTAGTAATTCTT
Source organism: Carthamus tinctorius (assembly GCA_001633085.1). Classification (NCBI taxonomy): domain Eukaryota; kingdom Viridiplantae; phylum Streptophyta; class Magnoliopsida; order Asterales; family Asteraceae; genus Carthamus; species Carthamus tinctorius. Next base: position 473 of record LUCG01261159.1, on the reverse strand, counting down.
TATTTTGGAGTATTAATAAATATATTTTTCTTAATAAACTAACTATATATGGGGTGGGGTGGGTACCCGCAAGTAGTAAATTTTGAGAACTGAACCCCACCCGCGACTTAGCGGGTACCCTTATTTTCGGGTTTTTCGGGTCACGGGTTGCTCGAGTATCGGTTTTCACTAGGGCTGCTCATGGATGGTTAACCGATAAACGGTTAACTGACAACCGGTTAACCGATAAATTCGGTTTGATGATATAATGAACCTAAAGCTAAACCGAAAACACCGGTTAACCAGTAATCGGTTTTGACGGTTCGGTTATGTGGTTAACCAATTAACCTGTTTTCAATAACATGCAAAATCTATGCAAGACATGTACATTAATTTGCAGCATCAATGTTGCACAACTTATTTTCCTACATTACTATATATATATATATATATATATATAGGGGTGGGTTCAAATGTGAACCACTTTTTGGTTG
>LUCG01261036.1:0-13458 GCA_001633085.1 Carthamus tinctorius | reverse complement strand
CTTACACTGATCGAGTGAGCGGGTGCACGGGACCCCCCTCGTCTATATGTAGGTCCGCCCCTGGTTTCAAGTCTAGAAAATTTTCTATAACTAGATGGAATTATTATAATTCATTTTCAAAAATAAGACTAAACTATTATTGTGTTATATAGTATTTTTATACACATTGAAGTGATGAAATAATATAATTAATAATGGAATAGAGAATTAGTGAAGGGAATGTAATTTTATTTAAAGATTTAAACTTTTTATTTTATTTTATAAAACGATAGAGAACTATTCAAGATAATGCTATGGACTCAAATTACCAACCATGACCAAAATTGGTCCCAAAAAAGAACAAGAGAAAATTCCATGGGTTGGAGGACCAAAAGCGTGGACGGACAATTATGGAGAAAAAACGAGAGTAAATTGCAATTTTGGTCTTTTTTGTTTGTCGTTCTTTACAATTGTAGTTCTTATAAGTTTTTATTACAAGAAAATCTTGCAATATATAAAAATGATAGGTTTTGATCCCTTCCATTAACGGAAGTTCAATTCCATCCGTTAAATCTTCTATATGCCGTGCCATGCACATGAGGTAAACTAAAAAAAATCTATTTATGAATTATTGTATATGTTGTTGCCATTTCATACTTTAGAAACAAAAATTGCTATACCCTCGTGTGCAATACATACGAGGACTTAGGTTGTGTTTGGCAAAAATAAGCTAGCTTGTAAGCCTGTACATTTTTTGATGGGCCATAAGCTAGTTTATTGAAACGCTAGTTGGAGTAGCGTTTCAAGAACTTTTTGCAGTTTTTTTTTAATTATACCCTTATTAATGTTAATTATTATACCATAAAATACATTTTTCGATCATTTTACATACTTATAAACTAGTTTTTGGTTGTGTTTGGCAAAAATAAGTTAGTCCATCCAAACATGCACCATAAACTAACTTACTGAAACGCTACTTTGAGTAGTTTTTTAGGAGCTTTTTGTAGCTTTTTTTTCAACTACATCCTTATTAATATTAATTATTATACTTCAAGATACCATTTTCGGTAATTTTACATACTCATTAGCTAGTTTTTGCCAAACATACTTTATTCATAAGCTAGCTTATCAGCTACTAGCTAGCTTATTAGTCAACAGCTAGCTTATCAACTAGTTTGCCTAACACAATCTTTGTCAAACATAATTTATTCATAAGTTAGCTTATCAGCTACTAGCTACCTTATTAGTCAACAACTAGCTTATCAGACCCGCCAGTTTGCCAACACACAACCTTAACCGATATAATTTAACTCCCGTTAGTCGTAGATACCAAAACCGATAATTCTTACAGTCCACCAAACATAAGGACCAAAACCAGAAAAAACACCAAACTTATGGAACCAAAATTGCAATATAACTAAAGAAGAAATGGTTGTGAGCAACACAACCGGAAACAGCCGGTCACCAAACCGGTGGTGCTAGAATTAGGACCCCGCGAAATGAAATGATTGCACTAGCAGTTTTGACCCCTCCCTCTGTCTCTCCAAAAGCACTCTCTCTCTCTCTCTCTGAATTCATCAAAATCTTCTTTTGCTCAGAAAAAAGAGATTTCATATTCTGATTATAGATGTGCAATTGATTCTCCAGAAGACAACAGATTCACCAACCGTGTTTTGTGTGCGATTTCAACGGTAGAAGACTCGTTGATTCCGTTGAAGATTGCAAAGTGTTTTCTGGAGCTAAATTGCTCAGTTTGATGTGTTTAGATTGAAGATCTTTCTGTTGTTTTTAGGTGTGATTTGAGTTGGTTGTTGTTGTTGTTGTTGAAGCTGTGGAGATTTTAGTGTAAGGAATTGTGTAGATGTGTTGTTGTTAAGAGAGGATTTCGTCGAGTTAAAATGACATCTTCTGAGGTTTCAAGCAAAGGTAACAGAGACGCTTTTTCTTCGTCTTGTTTTAGCGACAGAAATGATGGAGGAGGAGGAGCTGCTGATTCCAGAGGCGGTGTGGCCGGTAAAGGTACTTTTTTCTTCCGGGCGTGTTCATCACGGCGAGTGATTTTGGGGTTTGGTGGTTGTATGTTGTGTTTGATAAAGAAAATGTTTTCCTTTTTGTTTCGTCCGTGCAGTGGACGCGGATTTGGCTCTTTACAAGGATCTATGGCGAGCTTGTGCTGGTCCGCTCGTTACCGTGCCTCGCGATGGCGAGCTAGTGTTCTACTTTCCTCAAGGACACATTGAACAGGTTTCCTTTTTGAACGATTTTTGTAAATCTGGTTTTGGTTGTTTGTTATGTTTTGTTGTTTGTTGTCTTGTTTGGTACTACTTTCCGAATTAGGGTTTTGAAAATGTTTTTATGGATGATTTTTTTTCTCTTGTACCTGTTCTTTTGTACCTGCTCGTAAGAATTCCGGTTCGATTTTTGTTTGTTAGGTTGAGGCGTCGACCAATCAGGTCGCGGACCAGCAGATGCCGATGTACGATCTTCCGGCGAAGATACTTTGCCGTGTTGTTAACGTGCAGTTGAAGGTACAATTATTGGAGATATATAGAACTTGAGTTTGATTTGTGTTGCTGTAGCTTGTAGGGAGTGATGTTGGTTGGTTTTAATTAATATGTTAGGGATGTTTGTGCGTGTAGGCAGAACCAGATACAGATGAGGTGTTTGCGCAGATTACTCTGATGCCGGAATCGAATGTGAGTCGATCTTGAATTTAACTAGGCGAAATGGTCCGTGTATCTAGTGTTTTGAAACGTCCATCTTCTTACTAAGGTTTTATGATGACAGCAAGATGAAACCGCGGTTAAGAAGGAACCACCACCGCCTCCAGAATCACAATTTCGTGTGCATTCTTTTTGCAAGACGTTGACTGCTTCAGATACTAGCACCCATGGTGGATTTTCGGTTCTGAGGCGGCACGCTGATGAATGCCTTCCACCATTGGTTAGGAGCTTACTTGAGACCATCGTATTTTTTTCCAGTTAGTTCATTCGTATTGTTGGTGATTCGGGTTTTATTCTTGCTTTGCGCAGGACATGTCGCGGCAGCCCCCAACGCAGGAGTTGGTGGCTAAGGATCTCCATGGAAGCGAATGGCGTTTCAGACACATATTCCGCGGTAATTGCTGAATTATGGTTCAATTGCTATTATAACAGCTTATGTTATGATTTGGGATATAATTAAACTATAAGGTGGAAGGGACCAACGTAGAATGGAATTGTTGTTCTTGTCATTCTGCATTTTTGACATGATACAAAGTGGGCACATAAACGTCCGTTAGATGGTGATTTGGAGTATGAAGCTCTAGATATTCATCTGTTAGCTAAATCTTACGTTCTCTCAAGCGAATGCAGTCTCGTTACCAAGTTTCAATAGAGAAATGTTTTGTTATTAACAAATTGCATGAATGACCTATTCCTCGAGCTTTTTGTAATAATACGTGTATGTAAATGGCAGGGCAACCGCGAAGGCATCTTCTTCAAAGTGGATGGAGTGTATTTGTTAGCTCCAAAAGGCTTGTTGCTGGCGATGCTTTTATATTTCTAAGGTAACGATGAATTACATTTTGTTGACAAAACCAAACCAAACCAAACCGAACCATATACGCCCACTATATCCCTCTTGAAAGCCTGGGAGGGGTGGGATGTACGAAGTCTTGACCTCTACCCCGAAAGAGCAGAGCGAAATTTTGTTGACCGTCCCTGTAAATGTTGTTGATTTGTTTCATGCCCTATTTTTTGACATGTGATGTTTTAAATGGAATATGCAGAGGTGAGAATGGGGACCTTCGTGTTGGAGTAAGACGTGCAATGAGACAGCAAGCAAACATACCATCGTCTGTCATATCCAGCCATAGCATGCATCTTGGAGTCCTTGCAACAGCTTGGCACGCCATTAAGACTGGAACAATGTTTACCATTTATTACAAGCCTAGGTATTTTCATATGGAGTTGTATGTTCTTTTAAGAGACATACAAACTGTAAACTATTCATATATATATATATATATATATCCTATTTTATGGTATACTAATTACAAATTTAAATTTCATAGGACTAGTCCGACAGAGTTCATCGTTCCATACGATCAATACATGGAATCTCTCAAGAACAATTATTCTATTGGGATGAGATTTAACATGAGGTTTGAGGGTGAAGAGGCCCCTGAGCAAAGGTATTATTACTTCGTTTCATATGCTACAAGGGCTGTAGCTAATTTCTTTTCCTCAATAATTGTATGGAGTTATTCGTATCATCGATCTAAAAATATCAACATTATAATTTGTTTCATATTGTAGATTTACGGGAACCATTGTTGGGATCGAAGAGCGTGATCCAAAAAGGTGGCCGGAATCTAAATGGAAATGCCTAAAGGTATTACTATTCTTGTCACTCGTACCTTGCTTTATGATGGCTATCATGATCGAAAACAAACCAAATGGACCCGGTAAATCCCACTCGGGAAGTAGGATCCCGGGGGCTAGATGTAGGCAAACCTGATCTCTACCACCCCAAACAGTAGAACGGCTATTTCGCACTATCATAGATCCTAACGTTTTGTATGCTTCTTCTGTAGGTACGATGGGACGAGACTTCTACCATTCCCCGTCCAGATAGAGTTTCACCGTGGAAAGTCGAACCTGCTCTTGTCCCACCTGCAATAAATCCACTTCCAGTGCATAGACAAAAACGCCCTCGGTCAAACATGTTGCCTTCATCCCCCGATTCCTCTGTTCTTACCAGAGAAGGTAGCTAAAATACTGCAAGTGTTTGATTTCCGGCAACGTCAACCATGAAGTTTGTTGTTTTACAAGTTTACTTTTTTATAGGCTCATCAAAGATAATACCTGCAACAGACCCTTCACCAGCAAGTGCATTCTCACGGGTCTTGCAAGGTCAAGAATTATCGACCTTGAGAGGCCCTTTTGTGGATAGTAACGATTCAGATTCATGTGATAGGCCAATTCATTGGGCACCTTCTGTAATAGACGACGAGAAAATCGACGCAGTTAATGCTTCTCGACGTGGAAGGACGGGCGAATCCTCGTTCACGGATCTGTTATCGGGTTTCGGGTCAACCAATTGTTCTGCAAACGAATTCTCTACACCGTCCAGTGACGGAAAATTCAACTTGCACCATACAAATCCGTGGCCAATCATGCCCTCGGGTCTTTCCCTCAGCTTGTTGGGAGGCAGCATGAAAAGCGGCGGTCTTCAAGATGTTCGGTATAGTGCGTTTGACCAGTACTCGGTTCATCCTAATCAAAGAGGTGGACGGATGCCTCCGCCGCTTCCCAATTATCTTCAGATGTCGTCTTCTCACTCGAGCGAGGTGATCCCAAAGTCTCAATCGGTTAAACCAAATGAGCCCATGAAGCCAAAAGATGGAAATTGTAAAATCTTTGGTGTACCGCTTGCTGGTAACACGAATGTATCAGATGCAGCAGCGGTAGCAGCAGGAGGGCAGATGCAATCACAAAGGTACCTTACATTTGATTGCGATCAGAGGTCCGAACAATCCAAGCATTTGAAAGTTGTCGAGAATTCAGCAGCCGGTAAAGAACAACATTTCCAACAGCCAAAAGTCCAGGGTGTTTCTACAAGGAGTTGTACAAAGGTAATGGCTTAATTGTCGACTACTTATATTACATGTTCTACCTGATTAAGCTGTCTGATTGTGCACACATGTTTGAATCGTTATTCTACCTGTTATATTTCATGATTATTGGTTGTATCACCTATCTTATTGCCTACTTGTGCACAAGCCGGAGTTCTTCATGGAAACAACCTCTTGATCCTAGTGGTTGAGGCTAGGGTCTTGTTTGTTTTTTTGGTTTTCAGCTCTTTTTTGCACTTACATCTGATTTTTTTGAGACACAAAACGATTCGGACTGTGTTTTCCCCCTTTTTCATAGCCTCTTAACCCTTACTGTCCTCTGATAAATTAAGTGATAACTCAGCCACTTAATTACCTCTTATTTCCGTCCAATACCATTCTTTCGGTTTCAGTTCAATTGAAGCTCATATGCACGCGAAGTGTTGGCTTTCTAAAATGTCTTGAATTGCTTAAAGGGGGGCTTCGGTTTGTGAGATATAGTTAAAACTCTACAGCCTTGCAAATGTGCCAACATTCTTCTTTTTTTGGCTCTGTCCTTCGATCATCGATGCTCACTTCAATTGACGTTTTTAAGTTGAATTTTTGAGGGATAAACTAGACGATTATATATATTCAGACTTCAGCACCACTTCTTAAAACTCGGAAGTGAAATCAAACTTCAGAGTTCAACACCTCTTAGAAATTAAATGCCACCAAGGTCTACATACAACCTACCCCTTTTAGACCTTACTTCCGAGTGGGATATGCCGAGTTTGTTTGGTTTGGTTTTTGCTCATCTGACTCTGATTTTGGTTTTCTTTAGAGTACATAATATTTATATAGATCAACTCATGCACACTGCATGAATCCTTGACCTCTCCCTACCGGTAACATGGATACTGGTAGACCAATGGCCCCTTGGTAGACTCTTATATTGTTATTGGTGGTTGTATTAAGTCGTAATGTGCAATAATTTCAGGTTCATAAGCAAGGGATTGCTCTTGGTAGGTCTGTGGACCTCACGAAGTATAACAACTATGATGAATTGATTGGTGAATTAGACGAGTTATTTGAATTCAACGGTGAACTAAAGAGGCCCGGCAACAAGAATTGGTTAGTCGTTTATACGGATGATGAAGGTGACATGATGCTTGTTGGAGACGATCCGTGGCCGTAAGCATTTTCTTAAACTATATATATATACACATACATACTAGAAACATACTCATGCAATGCAGTGAGATACATGTCGATTTTAATGTTTCATTTGATTCTTTGTTTATATAGATGTTATAGTACGATTTTGTGTCTTTTTTTGTATTTTCTTTAATTCAATTTTTTTTACAATATGATTTGGTCCGTGGCCGTAAGCAAAATTTTCTTTTTGTAATTTCTTTAATTCAAATAATTTAATTCAAGTTTAATAGTAACGTAATTTGTTTTTGATTTATTAATAATTTTTTTATAAAGATAATAATTTAAGCATTTTGTTAATGATTGTCCTAATTACATTTTAGAGTTTTTATATTCAAAATGAGATGTTTATTCTGTATTTGATTATGTTTATCTACATTTAGTTACCTGACCTCTAGGAAGGTTGTGAATTGTGATCTACTGGTAAGCCGGGGTACCGTGCCTAGAACCATGGCCCGCACCTTTTGGGACTGTAAGCGGTTTGATAATGGTGCTTTTGTATTTTCAGAAGGTTTGTGTTCTTATTGTTGTGTGTGTTTTTCGTTTAGGGAATTCTGTGGGATGGTTCGGAAGATGTTCATTTATACACGAGAGGAGGTTCAGAGGATGAATCCCGGGACTCTAAACGATGACAATTCATCAGTAGCAGAAGGCATGGATGAGAAAGATACACGGAAAAATGAGAATGCATAAGCAACTGCTTTAATTCGTACGCGTAGTAGGTAAACTTTCTGTAACTTTAGTCCCAAATTAATGTCCGCTTCTAAAAGCAATCCGTTTTCTTGGGTTTCCATTTAATTGTTGTATGGATTAAGTTGTTTGTGTGAATTAATTTGTCCGTATACTTTGGGAAGGTTTTATGTTTGGGAGGGCTTCTCATAGATAGAAGTATCGTGTTTTTATTTTTATTGGAAGGTGTAGTAGGATTTGAAAAAACTTGGATTTATGCATTAAGTTCCTCCAAGAAACTTATTGGAAAAGCCATTTTCTATATCATTAAGCCACTACCAAATAGTCATGTATAGTTTATTGAATGAGCTATGCGTCCTACTAAGCTCATTAACCTGCTAACAAAGAAGTCTTGAGTGTGTAATTTGCAATTCTATACTTAATTGTGATTTATGAGAAGAATTTCATAACTCATATTTCATTAAGTTAATTAAAAATTGTAATAATTACATAATTTAAAAAATTTATGCTTATTTCATTGTAGATGGAAGTAGTTGCATATGATATTTGATTTGGAGGAGAATTGACAAATGATTTTATGGATTTTACAGGTTGATGTGGTAGGTGAATTAGAAGAGAGCATAACATATGCAATTGGGAACAAGTCAAATAAATATATGAAAGTGCTCCAATTTCTCCCACTCTTGGTAATATATATAATATTATATATATGTAGTATTTTTCAATTTTGGAAAGCTGGAGCTGATATATATATTGCTCCTATATATATATAAAATATTATATATGATACAGCATAAATGTAATATGCAAGATTATTGAGGTAATGATGATGGTCTGTATAGAGGTGTTTTTGCATGCATGTAAGAAATTATATGTGAAATGAAGCCTGAATCTTACTTTTTACCACTTGTTCATTATTAGATTTTGTATATGATGTAATAATATAGTTTAGTTGGTTAAGAATATGTTTGATTTGATTTGATTGTATCTTTGTTGGAAAAGAAAAAAAGTTGGTGGAATTTTTAAAAGTGGGACTTTTTGACTTGCACTTTTTCAATTTTCTTCTTTCTAATAATTTCTCTCTTTTGTGGGATTATAAAGATAAAGTTATGAGAAAGATCTTGAAATTAAATCTAAATGTCTTATTTTATTTATTTATTTTTTATATTTTAGCTTGTCATCTAATTTACCAACAAATACTTTACAATATATCGTACCTTCGTCAATAATTAAACAATTGGGATTTGTTTGGTTTAAAAGAAACCATAAATTTTGAAATCCCGATTTTTGAATGAACTTTTAAATACGTGGATTGTGAAATGTACGAGGCTCCATTCATTTATGCCACCCGTACCACATGCAGGTAAGGGGTGGGTTCACATCGGTAGGTTCATCAGGTGTCGTGGTTGGTGGTACTTGGCCGGCGGGTAAGGGGTAGGTGGGCGGGCCATCCAAGCCCGAGCCTAAAGCTCTCCCTCTCTCCCTCCTTGCTCTCTTATGGGTTAGTTTAGAGTAAGTGGTACTCCATTTTGGGGTAAGGAGGGTCCCCAAATAAGAGAAAAAACTAATGTGACATCAAGGTTCAGAGGATTCTAAGTTGCCGTTACAGATGGCCTCAGAGGAATTTCATTTCATTCCAAAATTTGGTTTAAAGGAAAGTTGGAAACTGAAAAGTTGGGATTTCATGAAATTCCACATTTGTTAGATTTAAAAATCCCATGGGACTGATATTTTACGAGACTTTATAGAATTTGTTTGTAAATTCCTTTTTAAACATGTTAAGGACTTAACATTTGCTTTGTTATAATCAACTAATAAAAGCGTAACTTAATTATTTTATAAATATGGGATTGATCAATCCCATTTTAAAATTGTCAAACCAAACCTAAATCGTTCGAGAACAATCTATCTAATCAAACAAGCCATAAGGGTAAACCAGTCATTACTATTTTACCGGATTTCAGAAAATTAGTTTGTATTTTATAACATGTTATAAATTATATCTGAAATGTAATTAATTTTCATAGATAAACTAAAAAATATATTTTGTAATATAGATAATTTCTGTCATGGTTTAAAAAGTATGTTAAAATTTAAAAATTATACTTCAGTGGGTGATTTTAAAGCCCTTTATGTTAGATATGATTTCTTTTAGGTATATAATATAGGAAGCTAGCAATACATATGGACATGTGGCCAAATGGGCCTGAACCTTCTCTAGCTACTTATGGCCCACTTAAGAAGTTACCGTTTTTTCGTCTTATTCACTTTATGATTTATGACAAATTTATGACAAATTCACAACGACAATTGTTCATCACGTTTTCTAAAGGGAGGTTCAAGGGAAAGCCTAAAAAAACGGAAAACCGAGGAACATCTTCATAGCCTTCCATCTTGACCGTATGTACTTGTGCATACGGGTAATTTGAGTTTCTTTTTGAGTTTTTATACACAAGTGCGTTATGCATCTATGCGTATACATAGTTACCTGTATGCACAGCAGCACAACGCACTTGTGCCTAAAAACTCAAAAAAGAACTCAGATTACTCGTATGCACAAATTCATCGGTTTTCCGTTTATTCGAGTTTTTCAAATGACATGTATATAACGCTATTTACTATTTTCATACCATCCTTCATCATCACACGACGTAACCTTGATTCAAAACGGAAAAACCCGCTACTTAAGGTTCGGTTGAGCTTTTGAATTATAGATTCTACATGCATATATGTGACCAAATCTGACTTCTCACCAAAACCCAACACTATCAAGTGAAGATGATGTCCCCTTCAAGGGACACGGCCTGCGTAGATGTATCAGTCATATTACATATGTTGATATATCTACGCTAAAAAAACACAAAATTAATGGAACCAAGAAACATAAAATTAAAGAAAAACACATACACACAATATCCATTCGAGCAACATAACAACCTCTAAAACCCAAAACGCCCTAAAAACATCCGGCAAATTTAGCCAATTTAGCGCTACCTACCCGACCAAACAAAGAAAAGAAAGCGAAAACAGCCATCGGGATGAACATCTTGCCACTCAACTTTTCTCAAACACTCGATCTTAGCTCAGACGACACCATGGTAACCGGCAGACTCTAGCAACACTGCTTTAACTTGATCGGGATGAACATCTTGCCCTTCTTTGCATTGCTACAAAACCACAAACACACGATTAAAACCACAAAATTTCAATCGATACCAGATACTGTAAGAATATATGGAACTCCATTAAATTACTTCAAATCAACAGAGAAGTAAGGTTCTAACATATACTGAATAGAATAGGTCAAAGTCCAGCCGATTAAGGATTCTACACACCCCCTCCAACAAAGATATGTGAAACCTCATTCAACAATGGTCCGGGCCCCCAAAGTGTTAAAAAGCCATAAGGTGGAAGATATTGGCTCAATTACCCATATGAAAATATGTGTAACTTAACTCTCAAAAGTAGTCTTCTAAAAAAAAGGCAGGTTCCAACATATATTGAACAAAACAAGTGACTCTAACATGTACCCTCTAACAAATGCTGGACGAGCACAACTTGTCCCAGTATGCCAAAAGGGGTTAGACTGATACAAGTTGTCCGAACTTGATAGACGTTTGCTCTGATACCATACAAGAAATGTTCACCCCAAATTGTCCCAATATGCCAAAAGGAGGTTAGAGTCATTTACTCTGATACCATGTTAAGAATATGTGTACCCTTAATTATATTACTCTCCAAAAAGAGCCTTTTGGAGAAACCAACATATATCAAGGATAACACGTTCAAGTCTAGCTGATGTCAAACTCTAAATATAGATTAAAAACCGCACTACAAATCTAAGAAAACATACCTCGGCCCGAAAAACATCAAGAGCAAAGCCATTGAAGCAACTTATTACAGCTTGTTGAATATCTAAACCAAGATTATCAAGAGCTCTCATGGTGGAAAGCAACAAACCAGGCCTTCTACTACAAAACATATGTATATTAACCGCTCTTCCTTCCCGCTGCCTCACCTCCACCTACAACCACCGTAAATAAAAAACCGCGGTAAAAAACCCACAATATTTATCAACAAAGTAATCAAAATTCAAGATTTGTGGGATTTTACCCTTGCAGGTTGGCCAGTTGGGCTTGGGATGGCACTAGGGCAAAGTTCTTCTTTGATTCTTGATGGGAGGCTCGTCGGAGTTGGGGTTAGGGGGTAGAAGCCGGCGGCGGCCGCCATGGCGGCGGTGGCGGCGGTGGGCGTTAGTGATGACCCTGATGGGGTTGATTCAAGTTCATGGTTAAGGTCATTGATCTTCTGTAGAAGCTCTTTTAGATACTCAATGGCATCTCCAAGAATTGAAGCTCTATCCATCTATAAAAAAGATACAAATATTATATATTCTCCCACAGTTATCTTATAATTTTTCTAAAACAAAATTTTAAAAATCAAAATTTCAAACAAAACTACACATACACCATCAGTCATTCATTTTTCTAATATTACTGTATTGATAAAATATTCTAAATATTTAATAAAACATGAATTCTTTTCTCTAAAGATTTATTTTCAACAAATCTAAATAAAATATTATTCTCTTATTCAGGGTTTTTCAAAATTTATTTAAATTTAGAAATTTTACTTTTGTCTATGCCTTTTTTTCCCTATCTTTAGGATAAAAAATAGAGAAATTAAACTTCTTTTAGCCTTTTTAAAATAGTGTTAACAACACCTTCTACCTATTTTCTTCCCAAAACTTATCAAACTTTTCCGGCCAAAATTTGGAACTCCGCTAAAAAGAAAATACGGTAATAGCGGAATTCTTTACAGAAATTGTAAAATCCTATTGTTACAAGGGCCAAAGGTGCAATTCGTTCAGGGACCAAAATTGTAAATTTTTTATTTTTTTGGCAGGAATCTTATAAGTTGGGGAGTTGAAATAATATGGTTAGAAGGGGAGTTAACACTATTTTTAAAAAGCTAAAAAAAAGTTAATTTTTCTGACAAATAAAATAATATAGCTTTTTCAACACAAAACCAAGATTTATCAAAATTTAAAGATTTTTATATCTTTACTTTTATGGTAACAAAAAACATAGCTTTTGAAACACAAATCTTATTTTTTTTTCTAACTGACCAAAATTTTCTATTATAACATGCAGCAGATGCCTTAATTCGATCTTGATTTTCTAAGCAAATTTATGATGAATTATTGAACACCCACTAAATAAATTCGCATTTAATTCATGGGTTTCCATCAACATTTCCAAAACTCAAAAAATTTAATCAAAAAAAGAAATCTTGAATTCTTTTTTTGTTTTTTTAATACCTTGCTTATTTTCGGAACAACAGATCTGAGCATGTAAAGCCGATCATTAAGCTTCTTTCTCCGCCGCCTTTCCGCCATCAAGTTCTTCGCCGGAAGCCCCTTCTTCTTCCCTTTTCCGGCGCCGGCTCCGGCCGCCGTGCCGTTCCCGTTAGACCCGATGATCTTCACCCCATTTTCCTCGAAATTTCCGGCGGTGTTCACCGTGAAATCGTCGGAATCGTAGTTCAAACCGGAGCCATCCAAGCTCAGATTGTCCACGTCATCCCAGCTACCGCCGCCGCCGCCGCTAATTTTCCTTTTCTTGTCGTTCAAACTTCCGGCGCCGGCGCCGGCGTCGCCGGAGTTGACGTCGCTTAGGTTTCGTCTCAAAGCCGCCCTTTTCTGAAACAAAGTCGGCGGAGATCCGGTCGAGGCGAAATTATCCAACGGTTTGAGCAGTTTGGACCGGTTTAGAAACAGGTTTCCGGCGGCCGACCCGTCGTCGAAACCCGGAAACGGCGGCGACCCGAACCCGTTTCCGGCCAATTGGAGCAAATGCTGGGCTGAAAACTGGGGGTCCGACCCGAGATTCTGCGGACCCATTTCGCAGAACCCGGGTAGGATCCCGTTGGATCGGTTCATGGCGAGGAACCCGGTCCCGCACCCGAGATCGAAGGTCTCATCCACAAGCGGGTGGGTC